>OENT01003167.1:0-11043 GCA_900239685.1 Rotaria macrura | reverse complement strand
TTTTTGTTGAAAATTCCTGAGGGGGACGATGATGGATTTTTCGATAAAATTAGATATATTGAATTGATATGCGAAACACACATAGGTTTGTTCCGCTTTTATTGCTGATTCAGAATATGATACTACTTTTAAGGTAATCTTCTTTTTTTCTAGCGAAAATACACTAAATACAAATAAACATCCACCATATGATTTTGCTTCTCAAGGCTCAAGCTTAAGTCAAACCACGTCTGTCCAATTAAAAGATATTCTATTGACAGTGAGCTTCACAATCTTGGAATATTTTAAACCTCATATCCGATCAAAAATAATAATCCTTTATTCCTTTAGTTTTCCTTCATTTTCAATCATTCATCTTTATCCTTTAGTATAAAGGAAAATAAAGATAAAGGGCTCATTTATCTTTAGAAAATAAATTATAATTTTTTTTCAATCATTTATCTTTATTTTGAAGAGATAAAGGATTCATTTATCTTTGTTTAGTAAAGTAACACTAAATGACCACCTATAGTTATATAATGATTTTACAGCTAACATTATTTCATGTCGTGGGCTCGAAATATCAGTTCCGGTAGCTATCGAAGAGATTTTCCGATGGGCGTGGATAGATAAGAGTCACGGATTCACTAATGTTCGACATATTTCACTTCTCCCAGAAGTCGAAATTCCCTCTCCTCGAAATTATTAATTTAAAAAAGTTGTTTTCTGTCGTTTGAAACCACTTATTTTCGAGCACTCAGCACCAATCAGATATTTTTAATCCGAGCCCTTAATACCTATCGAATGTTTTTTCAGAGCAGCAGATTCGAACATATGTTCTCACGATAACGGATCTCGTACGGATCCGATGAACTAAACAAGACGTTCCCAAGGTAAGCAAACCTACGTTTTATCAGTGCACATTAAATAATGATAATTTTGTCGCATTATTCTTTTTTTTGATAATGTAAAAAGGATTTTGTTACTGCTGTTGATTAGGGGTAGCACTTTATCTTTATTTTACTTTGGAAGAGTACAGTAAAGTAGTTCAACTTTACTTCACCGTGAAAAGGAAAGTATTTTAACTTTACTTTGCCGATAAAGTAAAGTAATTCACTTAGCTTTACTGAATAAAGTAAAGTTAAAAACAACATTTTTCTTATACATACAAAATCTGATATGTTTCAGCTTCACTTTAAGTGTAAGGTAAAGTTGAGATACTTTATTTTACTGATACAGTAAAGATGACATACTTTACTTTATTGATATGGTAAAGATAAAGTCCCACCCTCATTGTTGATGCAGAACATAATCCCAACTATATTAAGTTTCGTTGTGCTGCATACTAATTTCGTAAGAAAATAAAACACACACTTGTATTCATTAGAATATTAATGAAAAAAATCTTTTAAAACGAAAGCATTATGATTGATTTTACACAATTCTTATCTGCAGAATTTAAATATTCCTTTTTGTCGAAGTTTTTTATCATGAAGATATCGCATCGAACCATAGGGAAGAGTTCTTCGATAAGCTTTGCTACTTTGACTATTTGGTAATTCGATGACTTTCGAGTGGTCGAAGTTGATCTGAGCACTCGAAAATCAATGTACGATATGAGAATGATTCCAAGGACTCAATTTTATATGGGTTTGAAGGGCTCGTATATGAAACAAAACGAGATCAAAATGTTTACTTCATATTTCGAGTATTCGCCGCACTCCTCAGCGGCTTTTTATGGGCAGCTGGGATACTATGATCATCATGATACTTTTTCAAATATCTGAATCAATATCAGAAAAATTTTTATTATCAAAAAAATGCTGAGAATATTGACAAACCGAGTGTCCGTTATAATGCATGGTCGACACAAGTAATGTACGAACTTCGTGTCATACTGTCAAAAATTGACTTCAATTCTTGTAACGATACCGTATAGGTAGATCCCGATTTGGTGGAGCTATACCAAACCCCACACGACTCTTGTAGTAAAAGTTTTGTGGATTTGTCTCTGGGAATTTCCAATCGATATCAATGTGTTGCAGAATTAATGCCATGCACACTTTGATTTCGGCTCTAGAGAAGTGTCGACCTGGACACATCGTTTTTCCAGCTCCAAACGGTAGAAAACCCTTCACAGCATCTGCTGTCTTCCCAACGAATCTGTCGAATTTGAATGTCGTCGGCTCCGGAAAATATTTCTCGTCGAAGTGTGAGGCTTCCGGATAAAATTGAATCATATCACCTTTTTTTACATTCATAACTGCCCCGTCGGAAAATGAAATTTGTGTGTCTTGTGTGCATTTCTTGAAAATCATCGGCGTACTAGTCAAACGCAACACTTCATTGACAGCACTATCAAGATAAATACATTTAGCAATGGTTTCAGATGTCCACAATTCGTAACTTGTATCATTCGGATCAGATAGAGAGAGAGGTGGAAGATGAGTTCGAATTTCTTCGTTAATTGCCTTCATTGCTTTCGAATCGCGAAGGATATAGAACAAAAACCAAAACGTAGCTGGTACGGTATTGCCCAGAGATGCCCAGAAGACGGACAGCTGAGATGCACCTAAATCGTTGGTTTTTCGACTTTGCGCTCTCAGTATTCGATCGATTCGTTGATGGATGTATTCGCTCTCATCTTGACCATGGATATGCGTGTTGAGATAATCAGTAATCTGATGTCGAGCATTCATTACACGACGTAGAAAGATAGAGTACACGAATTTCGGTAGAAGAGCTGCAAAATAATGAAAATTTCTATCAAAGATGAGAAAGGATTCTTCTAATGCCGATGGGTTTATTTCTCCGAATATTGTTCGAGACGACGCTTCAAATATCATTCGATGACTGAACTCCAGTAGCCCATATTGACGCCATTGAGAAGGATCCATCCGTTCACGATCATTCATTATTGTTTCACGTAGACATTTGGCGAATCGAGGTACAAGTGGTAAAAGTGAATCAGACGATAGAAGATACAGTTTGAAGTAGCGGTGCAGATCGTTGGTAGTCAATTCATCATCTTAAAAAGTGTATCAATATGACCTATTTTATTGTGACTTTAATTTTGACAAAAGTTTTATCTTTTTAGGGTATCATCAGATAATAGATTTCGACAGCTCCCAAAAAGCAGGAAGCAAAAATGTGATCACTGGAAATTTTCGTTTTCGTCAAGGAAATCTATATAGGCGACTATTATGTATTCTGGGAGGCGTCTGAATGCGACTCAATCTTTTTTCATGAATCGATACAACTTTAATATATGCACTTCTAGATAAAGGGCATTAGTGCTTTAAATTATAGGTTGATCGTGTGAGATTTTGTAAAACTGCAACTATGCAGTACGACAATGGGAAAGTGTGTGGTGATTCATAGATGATGAGGAGAGAAACTAGTGTCAACAGATAGTCCCCACCTTCATCACTAACATTCAGAACCCATATGGCATTACATATACGACTTTTTCAGTAGTGATGAAGCGTAACCTGTTAAAGAAGGAATGGTTGCGTACGATTGAAAATCAATGAGCTTATTAGATGATTCGTTTATTCTGGAACCAGCAGGAATAATAAAAAATATCTGTTCAGCTACTTGGTTACGATTGGGAACGTGTAGTCAATTATACAATCGTTCGTTCACTTTACTATGAGATATATAAGTGCAAGGCACAGGAAATCACAGAAATTTTAAAAAAATGATGCATATAATTTTCGTATTTGGCACAGGAGACTTAATGCAGTAACAACTGTTCAAACCGGTCTCTTTATGTGGGTTGGAGACAGGTTATCAGCCAGCATATCCGAAAAGGATGCGACCAACACCTCCTTTCAAATCTATAACAATACAATAAATTGACTTCAAAAATACTCAAATAATTTTTTAGAAATTCTCGAAAGTTCGTTTAATGAATATTGGCATTTCATATTAAAGAAAGAACTACTTGTCAAATTTATAGTTCATTGTACACAAACTACTGTACGTTCCTATATAATGCACTTACCTAAGAAGTTTGTTGATATACCAAAAATCTTTGCACCATAATCCCTAACTGGCAATGAAATGTCTGGACTGCGCACAACAGCCGACCAGTCAGATGGATCAAGCAGAAATATCATCCGTTGATACACTACTTCGATGAAAAATCGCGAACCGTATAACCGTTGACATTGCAGTATAAACTTAGATTTATCCATGATCAGTGGCAAAACATGGCCAATTAATGGCAAGTAACTATTTTTCACAAATGGAATGGGAAACGATTTTTCTGACCGACATGCTTTTCTCTTGATCTCAAATAAGAATATAAATAATAGAAGAGCCAAAACGACACCATATATAACTGTTGAAATCATTTGGATCATTTTAAAAAACACTGTAGCTAAAGGCAGGACGAAATTGAATTCAACACAAATCCTCTATAAAGCAGAGGTAAACATAAAGTTTCGCTAAATAAAAAACTCATAAGGCACACATGCAAATGCAAAAAAAATTCAGATTGTTCCTGTCTAGAAGAAGACACATTAATTTATACAGGTGAACAAATGTAAGCCACTCTTCCAAATTCATTCCTATAAGAGAAAGAAAATATTTTTTTAAACAACAAGAATTCTTCTCATATGTTGGAGAAAAAACTACGCGATTCAAACTTTCCATGTGTACGAAGTTGATTACTTTTAACGATCAATATTTCATTTTTACCAAAATATATAAATAATTATTGTTTTTCGTAGAAACAATGCCAAAAAAATGTAGTCAGTTAAAAAACACATACCAACTATAATTTTCTTTACGCTCTTCGGCGAAAATATTTCCAACTCAAATGAAAACATTTCGATTGTAAATACGGAGCTGCGTGATCTGTTCTCGGCATGCCAGACTAAAGCATAATTCTTTTCTGCGCAAGCCGAATTCACTCCTTTTTACACGATCCTCCCCCTGTCCATCCCGATCCCCAGCGGATAGTGAATTCATTGAAGCAGAAATTTGTAGAAACTAATGTGATATTTCTTTTAATGAAAGAACGTTTTTGCCAACTATGTACTTTATTTTGTTCATTCCCATTTAACAGTATGTCTTTTCTTTGTTTCGAGCCGAAACACTTCTCATACTGAAATTGAAACTATTCCCGGCTTCTTGGAGCCCAGAAATTCAAAAGAAATCTCTAACAATGGCGAAAAGATATCGGAAGATATGGAGCATAATGTATACAAGTTCCACCTGTAATATTTCTACCCTTGAACTTAATACAACACCGTGGATCTTCTAGTGCGGGGAAGGATTCAACATTCACGTACACAGAGTAAATAAAGTATTCAAAAGACCTAGCATGTAATACTGTTAAAGAATATCCATGTAGTAGGTTGAATCATCTATCTCAGCTCCATATGATTGCATAAGTGGGATGCAAAACAGTATCTAATCCAAGTTGCATGCCGACTTTCAAATAGCAATTCATTTTCTGGAAAACGACCGAATGTCAGTGGCCTTGACTATTCCGTCAACCATTCTGTTTGTAATTCTGACTTTGAATAGCTGAGTGGCTTTTGACAAAATGAAGTCTTCTTCAGACCAGTGGTGTACTTCATTGGAGAGAAACCAGAGACAGATTGAAGCTTCAAGTTAAAACGACTCCCGCGTTTCATGGAAGTTACTTGAGAGACAGTGGGCCACGTGGAGATGCTTGACCTGAGACGGTTGATGTGAGTTTGATTGCATTGACTCTGAAAAGAGCTTGACCAGGACTAAAGACATATCTACGTGAACTAACCAGTCAATCATTCTGATCGTGTTCCGCTTTGGCTTGATTGGTAGTTGAAGTTGTTTAGTACTTGAGCTCTGATTTATCGCCACTCTTTATACCGTTCATCATTATGAGCTGGCAAAGGAGGACCCCCATGTATCAAGAAAAAGCTCACAAAACGATGTATCTCAATCTAAACAAATACGAAATGAACGGTTTGTGGCGTATCCTCAGACGCAACCTCGCACTTATCAAAATAGTATGGCTCAAGACGTCATCGATTTTTCCAATTCGCTTCACAATGTCAATCGTTGACTATAAGTCAGTGGCTTCAGAGAATAGACAGATCCGTGTTCATTGAAATGAGTTTCGCTGCAACTGAAAGCTTCATACAAAAATACTGCGTATAGTTCGGTTAAAGCCATTGGCATCAATGGTGCACGAAGAGTTCTCGTATCCGATTGGATGAATCCCGTGTGGAATTCACATTACCTTTGTAAATGAATCAGATCCACAGAATGAGTAAGATGTTTTATTGAATCTGGCGATTTATTTGACTTCTCAGAACTCTTATATCGACAGTTGACTCACACGAGATATACACGAAGATTCTTTTACTATTGTTTCATATCGTGTTTCGGAAGTGCTGCAAGTATTTGAATCTCATTCAATATAGTCCGTGGAACGTTTTGTGAAGAAAGCAAATCTGCTTGATGTAGTGGTACAAAAGTTGTGAGGGAATGGAGTGTCGGTTTACTTTTCACGGTCAAAGCAGAAAAGTGTATTTTCAAGATGTGTACTACTAGAAACATGTAGCCGAGTATGCATAATATTCTTTCGATGATGCAGGTAAATGCGATCTCGAATGTTTCGCTGACTAGAATAATAAAGCTATACTCAATGCGAAACATTTCGGAGAATAACGTCGGTTGTATGTATCTTGAAAAACCCACGTTACACTGCAGAAAGATGATTACATTGTGATGCAGCCTGCTGTGAGAGCTTGTGCAAGTGTATTTATGCGATGCAAACATCAAGAGTTGAAGACGAAGTGGATGCATGCAATAATATTTTTTCGAAGAGAACACTTCACTTTTCGAAGGCTGTCGGTTTCATTTTACTGAATTAAAGAACTGGCAGTGTTTTTATTGAGTAGTTGTGTAGTGAGACACATTGTTTCTTTTTGTTTCATGCACCCTTTGTGTATATGTGTGAAGTAATTATGTGCACAAGGACGGAGTACGGTGGGATGAAAGAAAAATTCGTATTGAGATGTAGACAGCGTTCATGTTTACGTCAAGGTTGGAAGTGGCTTTCTTTTAATTAGTCTGGAAGGGTATGGTTTCTGTTTTGGAGTAAGTCATCTTTCTATGTGGGACTTTAGAGCTGCCTAATCTACACTCGTGGGGAAAATGTTTCTCATTATGCATATTGAATATGAGGTTGAAGTAGTTGGTTCGCCTGATTTCACTGTGACTATGATTTATAGCAGTTTTGTAGCTTCCGTTCAGATTAAAATTAGTTTGCTTCATTTTGGTTTTAGTGAAGATTTGATTGTGAATGTCTACAGACATCATACATAGTCTATGGGTTACTTTTTTTGAAAGGATAGAAAAAGAAACGTTTTATTCTATCATAACAGGTCAGAATCAGTAAGTTGAACAGGAAACAACACTTGGCAAACAGACGGAACTCCAACGACTCCCATTGGAATATCAAGAACACTGTTGCTCATGAGTCACCTAAATTCGACCGAAAAGAAATCCAAAAGCAAAGTTCCATTGAATTCACAATTCCAATATAAAAAAAGTTGAATTCATTTTAGTCTATCATTCCCAAGCAGACAAACATTTGGAAAAACAAGTTTAAACGTACAGTTGGAAGCACCGATTGTGAGTCACTAACGCTCATTAAAAAAACGCAAGAAACGCGTTTTAACGCTCAGGCCTCGAATTTTCATTCGTTTTCTCGATCCGAAAGTGAAAATTCATGGTAAAAACGCGTTTCTAGCATTTTGTTAATGAGCGTTACTGACTCAAAATCGGTGTTTCTGATTGTGCATTTAGATGCGTTTTTCGTAATGTTTGTGTGCCATAGTGGTGCCTTTAGATCGATTGTGAAATCAGTTCAATTCTGAATTCTGAATTCTGGATGCATACACACACCGATATATACTATGCGTGTGCTATATTTTGGAGAGATGGGTCTACCGGATCTAGGTGGTTTTTCTGAATTCAGGTGAATTCAGAGTTCAGATGTATTCAGAGTTCAGATGAATTCTGGAAGACCCCCAAGACTCCCTAGAACCCTTAGATTCTCCGTCCAACAAAGAAAACTCCCTTAGTGTATAAACTTTTATATATAAATTCAGGAAGACCACCTAGGTCCGCTAGACCAGCGAGACCGCCCGTTGAAAGGAAAACATACCGATAGTATACATACAAATAAAACCGAATAAAAAAAGACACATAGGACCCCATAAATCCGCCTGCCAAAGAACAACAAACCGATAGTATATCTACATGAATATATGAACTCAGAAGAATCCCCTAGACCCCCCTTTTAAAAAAAAACATCCAAAATATAAAAAAATTTAAAATAATATTTCAGAATTTAGAATCCAGAATTTATCTGAATTTAGCAGCTCCACAACACTGACGACCGAAAACAACACACCCATAGTATATATACACGTATTTATGAATTATGGAAGACTCGATAGGTTCTCTACACCCTCTAGATCACCCGTAAAAAATGGCACACTCATGGTAAATATAAATGATATTTAAATTCAGGAACACCCACTAGACGCGCTTGATTACCAAGACCCCCGTCCAAAAAGTAACGGAGAAACCCCTTGTATATTTAGATGTAAAAGATTAATCCAGAAACTGAATTCATCTGAATTCATTACGACCCCATATACCCCCTTCCAAAAACGAATACACCCATAATATCTATACATGTATATAGGGATTGAGGAAGATCACTTAGACCCCCTAGACGAACAAGTCCCACCGTTACAAAAAGAACACACCCATAGTATATATACATGTTTATATGAATTCATTGGGACCCCTACACCACCTGTGCAAAACAAAACATAACCAAACTATATATGCATGTGAAATATTATGTCAGAATTCGGAAGTGATCTGAATTCAGCAGGCCCCATTCACTCTCGTGCAGAAAAAACACACTCATATTTTATAAACGTGTGAAATATTACGTCACAGTTCGGAAGTGATTTGAATTCAGAAGGTTCCGTTCGCCCCCGTGCAGAAAAAACACACTCAAATTTTATAAACGTGTGAAATATTATGTCAGTTCGGAAGTGATTTGAATTCAGAAGGTTCCGTTCGCCTCCGTGCAGAAAAAACACACTCATACTATATAAATGCGTGAAATATTATGCCAGAATTCAGGATTCATCTGAATTCAGCAGGCCCCATTCAGTACCGTGCAAAAATAAACACCCATAGTACATCTAATTACGTGTATATATGAGTTTAGGAAGATCCCCTAGACCCACTAGACCGAGTATATTCCATTTTCGCCGACAACATTTTTCGCTGACCACATTTTTCGCCGACAACATTTTTCGCCGACGACGATTTCTCTGATTTCAGTTTCACCGAAAGAATTTTTCTTTGTTTGCATTTTAGAAAGAAAGAAAAATTCTTTCAATGTGGTTGGAATCGGCGGAAATTGCCGTCAGCGAATAAAGTTGTCGGCGCAAATTGACAAAACCACTAGACCCCCCCCCCCCCCCCCCCCCAAACCCTCCGCCGAACAAAAAACACACCCATAGTATGTTTGCAAGTCTAGATAAATTCAAGAACATCCCCTAGAATCCCTTGACGTCCATACATCCCCGCGTGAAAATGAACACAGCCACAGTGTATCCGCATCTATGTATGAATTCAGGAAGAGCTGCTATACCCGGTAGACCCCCAAGAACCTCTTGTCAAATAGAAACTCACCCATAGTTAATATAAACGTAGATATGAATTCTCAAAGAACCGATAGGTCTTTTACACCACCTAGACCGCCCGTCTGAAAAAAGACACCCGTATTATGCATACACAATATTGATATTCAGGAATACCCACTAGACCCCCCTACACCCATGTCGAAAAAAAACACCCATAGTATTTATACATGTTTATGTTAACTCAGAATGCGGGTTCGACCATAGGGGGAACATTCCTGACGATCTTTTACATACTTGTGTTTTTTTAAAATAAATGGTCATTTATTTTCTTTTGATTTCAGATTAGAATGATATAACACATTGGATGATCTGAGGAGTCATTTCTCGACAGGAACGACCGGTTAACACAGAGACCATCGGAGTTAAGTTTTAGATTTTGAAGTTAAGTATTTCGTTTCATAGCTTATGATATGAATATACAAAATCCAAAATATTAGGGTCAAACGACCTTCTAGTGTTAAGAAATAAAGAACACAAGTGAGTCACCCTCATCCAAATACTTCAAAATCATGATTTTTCATTGAATTTCTTGTCCATCGTATATTTTTGTCAAACCTAGACTAAATCTAAAAGTGTCATATATCATTCGATAAAGTGAAGTCTGCTCTGCGACATCAAATACAGAGCCTTCTCAAATTATGTTTGACACTGTATAAAAATATTGAAAAACAAAATTTGACTGAAAGTTGAAAAATTTGTTTTTCTCTTTTTCGGGTCGAAACGTCACTATAGCGTGTCGAGCCCAGAAAAATAAGACCAGACTCTGAAACTCCGTGAAAAATTACATCTATTGGGATGTAAATGAAAAGAAATAACCCGGGTCGTAACACAGAGTTTTCAAAACAATGCTGTTTGTTTGAAACGTTTTTTCATTGTAAAGTTACTATATTCATACATTCATAAGAATTTTTGGTTCTCACAACTTAATCTAAAGTAAAAATTTCAAAAAGAGAAATATCGACAAGAAAAATGTTGAAACATAGAAAGATCAGCGTAGATGGCGCATGACGCCATTTCAACATTTTCTTGCGATATCTTGACCTAAGTTGAGAGAATCGAATGTTTCCCTGACGTTAGTCCAAAGAACCATTGTTTAAAGTGATGTCAAATAACGTATTCTCGTTTAGCACATCAAATTAAATCGATAAGAGTGTATATCGAAAAATTCAAGTGGCGCTCCGAAACATCAATGATCTATATGAAGTGTACACTTGCATGAATAACTTCTAAGCGAGGCACAATAAGTATTACTAAATGTTAAGAACTATAACTTTATGATTATTGGTGTAGTCTTATAGAAATTTCTATAAGCTACAGAAATATT
>OENT01003166.1:1258-14314 GCA_900239685.1 Rotaria macrura | reverse complement strand
TTTGAAAACGTTGCTTACAAAAATGATCAGCGAAAAATTCTCTACAAACCCTGAAAGTTTGAATCAATTTGAGCGTGGTCGCCGGATCGACTGGCGATTTCCGGTGGAATGACCCACACATAGATTTTTTTCCGATCAGTTTCAAAAAAAAATATCAAAGGTATAGCTCAAGTATTTGAGGCTTAGGTCCACTTTACTCTAAACTTCACTGTTCTATATTTTATAATTATGGCAATATAAATGGTAAAGAATTCATAGGAATTTTCTTCATGATTTGTGTAAACAATTAGTTCTTACGTGCCTCGTGTAAGATGTTGAGTAAAACGTTTTATGACTCGAGAAAAACTTATAACGAAGAATCATTTCAATAGAATAAAAAAACAAAATTAAGTCAATTTGTATGCATACATCTTCCACATTACTGTATCACTTGCTTTAACCGACTAGACGATATATCAGACCTTCACTCATAGTATTCAAGAAAAGAACATTACTGAGAGGAGATCAGAAATCATTCAATACTAAACCACAAAGTGTACTGGTTAGTTTCTGTGTGTGTATCATAGAATCCGCGAAAAAACTTGACGAGAAAGATTCACCAAAACACGTTGTTATTCGAAGAGTAAGATGTACTTCGAAGATGTTTTTCTAAGAATATATTCCATGCATGAGAGAGTATGGTTAGTCAAGAGAGAAGCACGAACATATTCTTAGTAGAATATGAACATGTTATTGATCGATTTTAACCGATTCTCATTGAAAGCATTCGTTTCCGATAAAAAACTAACTACTTATGGAATGTATTTGAACTTTCAGAATATGATTGTGTATTAATCTAGTCGGAATGCATTATTTTTGTTGTGTGGGGAAAATCTACTCTCACATTGGAATAACGTGCTTGGAAAGAGTGAGTGTTTATTTCTTCAGAACGCTTTTTCTTATTCGGCAAACACCTTCTCGACTACTATGTTATAGAATTGTTTTGTCAGATGAGACTCAAATGAAAAAAATATACATATACATGATTTCCTTTACTCATTCATTCAAGAATATGCTAATATACAGTTAGCTGATACATATATATATATATATATGTATGCATGAAAGTAGAGAGATAAAGCGAGGAGATTCGGTATCTAGATGTATCTCAACAGAACTCGAACTTGTTATACTTAGCGATAACATGTAAGTCCTACATGATTGCCCTGATACATTATACTTTCACGCTTGATTGTTAAAAGTTAGAAGACTGCTTTCTACTTTTCTATACATCACTTCAATGAAACAGTCCTATTACCAAAAACAAAACAAACGATTTGTATTAGCCGAGAGTCTAATTTAAGTATTATGTTTATTCACTGTATGAAGAAGATTTGAAATAGAAAGCATCTTTTAAATGAGTCCTCATATTTTTTCTCACTTGTTTCTGTGTGGAGCTCACTAAGTAACATTTTTTTGAAAATTCCGAAAATTCTTCACTCAAAAATTTCTAGCGTCAGAAATCAACAGGAATGTTCATTACTATCCTACTGAAAAGTCTTTGAATGTCTCATTATAGTGTGAAATTAGACATAAACGCACATGTTCGTTCTAATGTCAATCTTTAAGTCAAACGTTGAAGAGCCATATCTTACAACTAGTTTAGGAAAACTTCTAAACTGAATTAGTATCACTGACTTTAAGTGTAGAAAATCACTGTACTATACTATAAGTCACATATTTATGATCACGATCATCGTTTGATACTCATCTAGAGATAACTGAGAGTCGTCATCTCAATATCGGTGTCGAGCATGAAGTACAATAGATTTAATCGGATTACAACATATGGCAGCAGTGTTTATCTCATGATCTTATTCACAACTGAATAAATACAGTCGATGACGAAAGTTATTGAATTAAATAATGATGTTGAGTCTTTTTTGTTTTACAACAGCATAGTCCCTGAAATCAGAAGTTCTCATTTTTTTGCGCAAGGGGCAACAAATTGATTTCAAGTGATTTCCCGTGATTTCATATTGATTTTAGGATTTGAAATCTGTTTATTCCTCCTTGGCCACAACCACACCCCCGTTCACACACACTCACACCTCCACTATTTTTTATTACGCTAAAAACTGTACCTCCTATATTATTTTACCTGTTGCCCTTGTGATTCTCATAAAAGGCATTAGGTTAATAGTAAGTTATTCGAGGTAGGGCTTAGGTAGGTGTGCGGTTGTGGTTATGAAGAAAGTGGTGTCCTACACCCACACCCTCAACAATGGAGAATTAAAATTCACAATTGAATCATGGGATATTTTCTGCCTGCATTAAAATATTTTTGAAATAGGAGAATTCAGATTGATTCTCAGCGATGACTTCAGCGACAATACAAGGAAAGATAAGTTGCATTGAAGAATGCCAATTACTGAGCAGTTAACATTATTCAGAATATAATATTTATAGGTCAGCTGGCTATGAACAATTGGTAAAGCATCCTAACCACATTATGCATTTGGAGAAAAATGGCAATCTTCAATTCATAACAGATTGAACTCTATTTCGATATAAATGTACATCATGAACAGCGTGATGAAGTTGAATAACAATGTAACTGAGTTGTTTCTTTTCGATATTAAATCGTTACTAATTACTAGTTCGAAGTAAAAAATTCACCTCTGTAGCATTGTTTCTCGAATTAACATAATTCATTTTATTCTATATTAAATATGTGAAGACGGGTAAACTTATTCTGAACACTTCAGTATCTGCAACATCGATGTCAACACTTTCTCGAACATGATAAAATTGAACTGAGAACTCCTCAGAGGCTTGTGGTTTGACGAGTTCATGTTTAAATACTAAAGAGGAATGCTATTAGCTAACGCTTTTATCCATAGCTAGTCCCTTTCCCCAAATTTCATATAAATTATACTCTTTTCAATATGGTTCCGCAGCACAAAAATGTTCAATTATAGAAATAAAATAATGTTTTTTATTTTCCTGAAAATAACAACAATGACTAGCAAAACGAAGTGAAATCCAACAATGAAAAGAAAAAAAACAAACTCTTTTAAAAGTAGTCTTGGCATGAGCATTGTCCATTCGTATGAAAGTGATGTATACGGTTAGCGTCACGAACCACTATTTCACATTGGTAAAGCAAAGCAGCTAATTTAGTTACTTGATCTATGAAGAAAAAGAAGAAAAAACATGAGAAAAATAGATTGCTTCATGACTTACGACAATCACCACAAATGCGAAGATTTTTCGTCATTTGGATGCGTTTGGGTTTTCGATTATGAATAAAATGAGCAGCCATAGCAAGCCGTTCGCTGTGCCCGCAAAGAAGTGTTTCAATTGTTTCATCAGCTTCCATCGGCCTTACAATCCAACTTGCATCGTACAGATGTCCATGTTTAATAAATTCTTTTGACATTCGATTAACTTCTTCATAGATTTCGGCAGAGTGAGGATGGGATTGATCATGGGCTCGAAATTTCTATGGAAATACATCAGCACGATTTCAAGTATTTTGATTAAAAGACTTTTATAAACTTACCCAGATTTTTCCATCAATGTCAGTTGATGTTATGCCAATTTGTTTCTTACAACCTGATTTATGCAATTCAATTTTGATATCTGTTGCTTTTTCAATGTGACCTGATGATGCGTAAACATTAGCCAACAGAATCGAAGCTGGGACCAATGAACTTTTCAAGTCAGGGAAAAGTTTCCGCATACGATCAACAATCTGTTGTGATAATTCAGTATTTTTCGCGTTGCGAGCGCCTGATAATAACGGCACTAGAATGAAAACAAGAAAGTGAAAGTAAATTCGTTCATTTTGTCTATGGTAAAAAATTTCACGGTTTTAATTGATAAAATTTTTCTGTTTATTGTCTGAATTCACTCTCTGTTTTTTTTAATTAAAAACATACGATTTATTACACTTTTCTTTCAAAGAAGTATACATATATGGTTATTAAATAATAACTGAATGTTCTTATCGATACATTCTTTTAAAGAAATCAAAGAAAATCTAGTAGAAATATTTTGATCGACTTTCGTTTCCTTAGGACGTTAGTTAAAATTTAATAAAAGTATTCTTCTCAGTTAACTGCATTTATGTTACACTAGCATATTCGTTTTTTGATAAAACGAATAATTTTACTCGGTTATCTTGATTTTGAATGATTATTCAAGTATGTCCTGTGGATGTTTTACTCAGCAGTTGAGTCAGTACTGTTAGAATAGAATGTCTGAGAAAATCAGATCAATATGAATACCAGTTAAGTTCTATATCAAATAAGAAACTGAATAAGAAAATTGCTTTGTTCATAGCGCTCGGAGTACTTGATCTTTTTTATTTTTGAAGTCCATTACGCAAAGTTTCATAATGTATGCTGCAGACATCGGCACAGTTTTGATTTTTCAAATTTTAAACCGAACTGAACGAAACCGAAAGAAAATTTTCATTCTATCAAACACTTATGATTATGCAATCTTTAATTCAATCTATTCTTGTTTCACAGCAGTATTGTGATCAAGAAGCAAGATCAATACTAGAGTGTGTATTAAATGAGGAAGAAAATTTATTTTGTATTGAATTCGATATAATCAGTGACAGATTTAGGAAGGGAATTGGAGAGAACAGTCCATATAATAAACAAAGAAAACTGTTTTGTTTTCAGTAGAAAAGGGCTGCAAATGTGCTCTTAATACCTCCGAAGAGCCTCAAAACACGTTTCGCATTCATCAGTCTTCATCTCTACCAAAAAATTATCATATCATAGAAATCTTTCGATCTGCCACTGAGTATACTGAATCAATACTGAAATAAAGACATATGGCCAGTGTTCTATGTTCGTATCATAGAGTTCATAAGGATACAGAAAGGATTACTTCGATTGTGTCATTACAAATGGCGACATTGGTTCAGTGTTCTCAACTTATATGCCATCACATCGATCTAAACTGCATAAATTTTTCTAAGAACCGAAACGTGCCCATCTCGAATACGCTGATGGTTTCACACAGTATAGAATATATTCGACTCTATTAATGCGAACAAAAGGGTTTTCTCGTTGATAGCATAAATGAAAGCATGATGTGAAGTTCTTGAATGTCCCAAATGTATTTTTGGAACCTTGATTGTTTAAGACAGAAAAAGACTTTTAAGAAAAACGTTTTTTGATGATAAGATGAACATCTTATGTCGCGAAGAGTTCCTCTTATTTTTCACTCTGTTTCGCTGATGGTATGATCAGATTAGAGTTTTTTTTAAATTAACGATCTGATATTCAAAAATCTATAATAAAATACATTTATCTTGAAACTTATTCAGTTCATTGGACATTCGAATGGGAAATTAATAATAAAACGTTAACTTTCTGACTGAACTATTCCCTAATCCATTCAAATAAAATAAAATACAAAACTACATCAAAAATCCTATTCACTATCAAAACATTTGATTAATACAAACTATAGGTGGATAATGCAGGTGCATGTTCACATTCAAATTGCTCGATTAATTGCTGTGCTTCATCAAAAGCAGCAGCACGACTAAGGCAATCGATCTAAATATATAAACGTAGGAAATTTATATAGGTTGTTCAAATGAAAATGGATAATTTTGAATATACCATTGTCGTATATACTATGTCTGTTTTCGTTTGAATATTATTGAAGATTGAACGAGCTACATCAGTAAGTCCCGAATGTGAACATGCATTTAAAACACAAGTATAAGTAAAATCATTAATAAATTCTTTTGGCATTCGACGAAAAAGGTTCACGGCTTCAAGACCCATTCCATTTAAACCATAAGCGTTAACTATTGACAAAAAAATCAACTTAATTATTTTGTAAAGAAAAAAAGCGAAAACAGACTCATTGCTGTCCATGCAATAAGATCCGGATGAGATGTTCTTTCAAATATTTTTCTTGCTGCATCGATGAAACCAACTTTGCCCTACATTTATTTTCCATAAAGAAACAAATCATGATAATATAAAAGCTAAATGAACGTACCCACATATGCATCAACGTAGTTTGAATTCGATGATCATTAAGAAACGAACTTGGAATTTGTTGAACAAATGACTTAGCTATTTCTAACATGCCAAGCTTAGCCAAAGCTTTTAAAAGACATAAATAAATAATAAAATGTGCTTCAAAACGATCACGATTCATTTCGGACAATAACTTCATGCTTGTTTCACTTTGACCTTCACGATGAAATTCATCCAGATGAATGGAATTAAAAATGCCAATTGCTTCTTCCTCCTGATCATTTTCTATCAAACCTATAAAGAAAAATCGATTCAAGAATTAATAGAAGAAAACTATAATAGGAACCCGTCATCATAGCTCCATATATTGCCAATGTTTTCTTGGTTGATCTATCGAATAATGATTTAGCACTCGCTATATCCCCACATTTCATAAATGCATCAATAAGCGACGTTAAAACATAAGCACTCGAGTAGAACGAATTGTGAATCTTTGATGAAATGCTTTTCAATAAATTCAATTCTTCGTCAGTTGCCAATTTAGCGCAAGCATTGAAAACAAGACTGATTGTAATTTCATCCGGATCTTTAATATCCTTGAAAAGATCGATCGCCTGTTTTGCCGAACCGTTCTTTATGTAACCTAAAAAAATGCGATATAGATGGTATAAACCAGAAAACCCGTGCTAACCTTTCATCATGGCTCCGTACATGGATAGTGTTTTCTTAACTGTTTTATCAAATAATGATTTGGCAGTTGTTATATCCCCACATTTCATATATGCATCGATAAGCGACGTTAAAACATAATCACTCGAGTAAAAAGAATTGTGAATCTGTGATGAAATTGTTTTCAATAGCTTTAATTCATCGTCCGTTCCCAATTGAGCGCAAGCATTGAAAACAAGACTGATTGTAGTTTCATTTGGATCTTTAATATCCTTGAAAAGATCGATCGCCTTTTTAGCCGAACCGTTCTTTATATAACCTAGAAATAATCGGATAAAGAAGGGAGAAACCAGAAAACACATGCTAACCTTTCATCATGGCTCCGTACATGAATATTGTTTTCTTTGTTGATTTATCAAATAATGATTTACCACGATTGAAGTCACCAGTTTGCACTTAAATGAAAAATTATCATTAGCAGTCTTTAGTGAACTTTTGGAGAATTCATTTCGTTTTCTGGAATCCTATTAGCTTTGCTTTAAGGACGATGTAAGAGATAAGTCAAGTTAAGGAGGAAGTGAGGATTTAATAGTTTTAATACATGAAGTCAACCCTTATCAGTTGCTTCTTGCAAATTGCAATCCTGACTAGAAAATAACTTTCCATTCATGGGTGGCTAAAACGGGTGGCTGTCTTTATAAAGCAGCCTGGGTCACGGATGCCAGCGTTCCCGTTCCCAAGGAACGAGAACGCATCTCAAATTTCGTTTTAAGCATTATTTGGACAACAGCCACAGTGGCATGTATTATTCCTGACGATTTTATGAATTTTTGTAACGCGTTTCCCGTTCTTGGGAACGGAACGTCAAAGTGACAACCCTAGCTTGGGTTGATTACTAGTAGGGGAACGTTCTCGCGGTTGTTAAATTAAGAATAAAAGCAGTATGATGAAAAGGATTAAGATTTACGGATGTGATCAGAAACTTCAGACGTGTGTTTACACACGGACTGGTATTATCCTCTAAGTGCCAAGTTCATTTAATTTTGAATTCTCCAATACTTGGCTGGTTCATTCCTTCATAGTATATACTCGATAGCTATCTTGTTCATGGTTCATCGCGCTACACACGTCAGTCCCAGAAATTTGTTCTCTTTACCAATGAGTAACCACTTGTAATTTATGTCCAATAATTCATAATAGAAAAATAAAAGAAATCTATTCAACCGGTTTAAGTTCCTCAATATTTCTTGATGATATTTACTTCTGGAAAAATTTCCATAAGATTTCTGATGGTGGAGTTGGATATTTATTTACTTTGAAACGAATCAAGCAATTAAAAATCAAACACCACTGGCTGCTACTAACCCTGTTTGATTTCGTCAAACAGCCCACGTATTCATATACAGTCATCACGTAACTATCCTTCACTTCTAAATTAGTAACTCTGAAACCAAGAGTAGCTTACTAAAAACTTCAAATCGTAGCCTTCACCACTAAATTCTTCATAACTCTCCCTTCCTCTTTACTCTACCTCTACATTCTCTATTTTTCCTCTTTATATCTTGCCCATTCTATCTTCTCTGATACATTGTTGTTACAGTACTCTTATTTTGTTCTCTGTGTTTTTTCTTTCCAATATTGTGGATCTTTCATTTGAATTGTCTTCTTTCCCTCACTATCTTCTTCTTCATCTAACCTATTTCATTTGAAAGCACCTGCGAGTGTTACAATAGACTCAGTATAAACCAAAAAAAACTATCTGTTTCCTGATGAAAAAAGGTGACTTAGACATCAAAATCATAAAAGCACAGATTATTTTGATTGTACCTATGAAAGCTTTATGCAAGTGGAGAACTTGAAGAGCACAACAAATCTCTACTGAAAGAACCGTATAATTTTTGGCGAGTATTTTCAACGAAGAAATTTATCACAGGAGGTGTCTCTAAATTAGTTAAGCCTTTTAAAGGATATTTTGAAATAAACTTGTGAAATGTCACATGTTCCTACGAGCGATCTATAATTTTCACAATTGTTCTAATCAAAGTCTTGTAATTGAACCGTGATACTACACGACGGAAATAACCTTGTAGAATGAAAGATAATACGATTAGCTATGAGCATTAAACTGTTAGACGAAAACAAGCATTCAGTAGAATAATTTCATTAAAGAAAACTTATAGAACCATCTCAATGTCGGAAATCGCAACATGTGCTGCTCATACTGATTCCAGCAATCTGTTCATTGTAGCCATGCCTATGAGAGCATTGGTTATACAGCATCCGTTTATACCTAAAGCCTTGAACTTGAATATATTGAAACTAGCTTATACGAAAATTTAATATCTAAGCTTTAATAAGCTGGCATAGAACGCACGACATACAATATCTTAAGATCAGAAAATGAAAATTATCAGAAGCAATACATGCATACTTCTCGCCATTCATATACGATTGTCGGATTAGCACGGTTCAAATGAAGCACACTGCTAGTATTCTTTATTTAAAGGTTGACCATTCTTTGTGGAATCCATGCCAAGAAGAATGTTTTTCACGCGTTTTACATGACCGTTTCGCATTATATGGATCAAAACTGCAATGGCTTCCACAAAAGTTGTTTTCTATTCTTTGATTAGAGTTATGGGAACTCATATGACACAAGAAAAATACGTTGATTATGGAAAATCCATTTACTATCCTGAGATTTCTTACAAGACATCATTTGAGATTATCTTCGTTAATGCTTATGCTTTCATGACATTTCATATGTCTAGTAGTTTGCACATTTTCCATATATTAAATAACGGTAAAAAGAACAAAATTTAAAAAATTTAAATGAATTTCCTTGAAATTCAAATAATGTATCGTATGAAAATCAGGAACTTGAATATGGTTATCTATCATTAGTAGAAACTGAAATCCAACGAAGCTTGAGCATCTGTGACGAATCAAATCTGACATTTTGAAATAGGTTAAAACTGTCAAATATGATTTCAGAAGTTTTGTTCACTCGAATTATTAATCAGAGATCGAAATACGTGTACTGCTAGTATTGGTACTAAAGATGTACTGATATTGTTCATTAGTATTATCCATCTGTCGTAATGTTCAGGTAATAATGCCATTATGATTACTTAAGGATTAGATGCTAACATTGACTTAATCATTTTCATAATTATAATAGCTATCACCCATCTTATCTGTGATAAAGATATTTTTATGATGATTACCAGATAAAGGTGAGCAAACTTTTGATTAAATTATTCAATTTTGAAAAGTCACGCATTGTCACAGAGTGTGATGAAATAAAATAAAAAGCTATTTCATATAGACTTTTCCTAAGTGAAAGAAATCATATAAAAGCTTAATTAGATAGTAACGATTTCATTAGTTGAAATATCGCTTAAGTAATGATTTTGAGAGAAAAGGTGAGATATTGAATTCCTATCAAAGATCAATGCAGGCTCATACAAAAGATAACTCGTAATATTTTCCTGCTTATTGAATCCATTTTTTTAAAATTACGTATCTGTGATTAACGTTACAAGTTCTACTATATCAAAGAGAAAAATTTCCTTATTATTGAATCAAAATTGATATTTGACGTATAGAAATTTGTGCAATCGAATTTCAAAGCTTTCTCTTAAAGAAAAACCCTAGAAGAACTTTTTGGGAAATGTGCAAGTTTCACGTGACTCACGGTTCTGTGATATAAAGACTAGTGAATCTATTATTTCTTCTTCTTTTCAATAAACTTACTATAGAAATGAATTAATGACGGTAATGTATAAGGATCATGTGTTAAACGAGATGAAATAAGATTATGAATTTTCAAACCACGTTGAACATCACTTATTTGAGTACATGCTTTTAAAGCTTGAATAATAATCCAATTGGAACATTTATCAATATTATTTTCGTTGAATGCATCGAATAATTCAAGAGTTTTTCTGTATTCTTTTTTATCATTGAGCATTTTCATTCGATTACCAATGTTAACATTATACTGAGTACTTGATAAACGTCTTGCAGCAGGTATCACAAATCTCAAATAACTATTTATGAATACATTTGGCATCATAATCATTTTGTTGATTACTACTAATATTTGTGCTTTTAATCGAAATTGCAGCGAGTTTATTTAATTCATTTCTATCTATATATATATATACATAAACGAACAGGATAAGTCAATTCGGTCACCGAATCATAGTCAACAGACGAATCATAGAGGGCGCTGAACGGAAAAAGATAATTTCATGTCGAATTAATTTTTACTATTGTTCCTCTGATTTTATGGATAAGTTCAGAGTTCAATTAATTGATTTATCTTGATAAGTTTATTTTCCAGAAACCATCGTTGGAAGGTAGTGCGTGGTGAGCTCTATGGGAATGGTTGTTTAAAACGAATAGAAATTTAACAGTAAAATTAGGATTAGAGCTAATACTACTCATGTACAGTAATTGAATTTCAATCCAGAGTCATAGTATTAAGTTGGACACATTGAGATGTGAAAACTCCAAAAAGACATGCCCCTATCCTTTCGAGTGTTTTTTTACATCTCAATGGAACTTACCTGTTACACGAAGTTGGAACTCAAACGCGATTTAACAATTAAAAATACTCTCTCATGAGTAAACGCGAAAGAAAAACAAATGGTACTTATCATACCAAACTCGTGGGTGAGGTTTAGGGATTCTCATTCAGTGATACCCACAACCTTTAACTGATGTGACTTAATGCTTAAGAAAAGAACCGTACATGAATTGTAAGGCACGAAGCAATCAACGGGTTCTTCGAATTACATTCGATGGTCTATGCAGTATTGTTTTTTTCAATCAATAGTGTTTATAATATTTATTGAAAAAATAGCAGAAACATGAGCAATAAACATTTATTGCTAAATAAGCAAATGAACAATTACAGAAAGAAAACTTGGCAATGATTGATACTAAATAATGATTGAATCATGGTAGATTTTCTTTGTGTATCACAACATCTTTCAAGCAAGAAAAAGTTTAATTGATTTCCAACAAAAACTTCAGTAACGAGATAAGTCGCATTCCGGACTATCAAGTCAATTCGGACTTAAAATGATTTAGTATGATTTTTATGATTAAACTGTCGATGAAAATTTTATAAATCAACAAAAATCGATAATACATTGGAGAAGACATAGTGATGTAGTATATTCATGACAGATCAAACTGCTTGTCCTCATATAAGTGTAATTCATATCGAATTTGATGAGGTTAAATATGTCACTGAGCTTCTTTTCGAAGTGAATTCTCTGCTAATAATAGCCATAAAAAACCTTCAGGTTGGGACATGTCTTCTCGAATCAAAACAAATTCATTTATTCTGTATTGAATTTGTTAAGATGAATGAATATATTATACATCGAGCAAAATTGATTCAAGAACTACTTACAAAAAAATACACTATTAACCTGTCATCATAGCTGGATCCATTGATAATGTTTTCTTTATTGGTGCTCGAAATACTGACTGAGCATTTTCTATATGATCACATTTCATAAATCCATCAATAAGATAAGTTAAAACAGACGGATTTTAATGAAAACTTCGTGGAAGATTTGATGAAACATTTTTGACTTGAGTTAGTGTTTCACGTGCGCCCAATCCAGCACAAGCATTGAATAACAAAACGATTGAAACTAGATCAGGATTTTGAATATCTCTAAAAGGATCAACTACTTTATTCGCTGAATTATTCTTTGTATAACCTAAAAACATTGGAATAAAGACTAGAGAATTTTTAATTAAATGCTAACCTTTCATCACTGCTCCATAAATTGGTAATGTTTTCTTTATTGACGTATTAAATAATGATTCAGCACTGCTAACATCACCGCAATGCACTTTAAGGAAAGAATAAAAAGCAGTGCCTATTAGATGAGAGAATATCGGGGCTTATTTATCCAATGGCATTTATTTATCTGCTTAGGATTTATCATAACTTAGTCATTACAATGATATTTTAGGCCAACTTCAACCTCACTCCGACCCTTACCCACATTCATACACTGTGTTTACTTATGAGCTGTGTGGTATTTATCTCAAATTGTCTTCGGACTTATTGAAAAGTCCCAATAAAATAAGCCTTGTTACCGAGTCAGACAAACTATGAAAAAATCGCGTCGAAATTTTAAAAAGAAAAAATCGTAGAAAGCGCACATTTCTACGTGTTCATAACACGGTGTATAATTATTAAACGAACATTACTTCGTTCAAAAACTTGACGCCGACGCCGTATTAACGCGTAGAAATGTCAGTTTTCTATGATTTTTTTTCATCAAAAATTCAACGCACTGTTACGGGCTTTTTCTGTTGCTCGTCGTTCTTTGTCAATCATCAAGAATTCTTCCGT
>OENT01003165.1:0-10442 GCA_900239685.1 Rotaria macrura | reverse complement strand
CATAGGGTCCTCCACAATTATGACCTCTATTATCAAAATATCACTTCAATAAAAAATCAACAACACTTTGTGAAGATGCTAATAATGAGGTTTATGCAAAAGAGTGCATAAAATTTTATACTCACATTCATTTAAAAGGTGTGAGTCTTCTATTTATTCACAACCACACCCCGCAAAGAATACTTCTTACATGAGAAACGATTTCACAACTACATTCTAGACTACCAGCATTCCATCACTGAATAATGTTGAACATTAGTTATCATAGTGAATTGCAATTTTCCATTCGTATACATGCCTCAACATTATAATTTTCCGTGGTTAGATATTCAATCGACTGCCTTAAGCTAAGCCTTTATAAAAATAATACGTAACTCAATGTTAATTTCAAAATTTTGTCAACCTATCGGACTCTATGATATAAGTATTGAAATAGTCATCTTGACATTACCATTAAATACATTTAGATTAATTTCCAAGTTCATCTTCGCAAAGTAAAAATAAATATTTATTTAAAAGCAACAAATACCACATTCACATTTCACAGGACAATGTGCATCGTTTTGAGATATGCCGATAAATCGATTAAACAACATTTTATGGAACGTTCAAAGCAATTGGATGTCACTCAATCGAAAATACCAAACATTTCTTTCAAGTGGACATGATAATCGGTAGGACTACACATTTTTCTGGCACAAAGATCTAACCTCAACTTTTTAAATAGTTGCCCTTGTTGAAAAGCAACAATTGCTAGAGCACAAAATAAACAAACTATTGACAGTACCATGAAAAATAATGATCTTTTCTTCGATATTTATTTTTGAGACAATGACAAACTTCTGGGCAACAACATATGCGAGGATAACGTGAACTATTTAGTAGGGTTCTAATCTTTACAACAATTAATGGGAAATACCTCTGTTTATATATATTTAGAAATTTACAACACGAAATCGAAAAAAACGAACTGTTCGGATTAAACTACGAAGTTGAATTCTCTCCATCGAAATATCACATCACACACAATATTTACCAATAAAATAAAGCAAAGTTTGTCAGTTTTTTCTTTCGAAGAAATTTTCCAAACTTCATCTTTTAGTTGGAACTTGCTGTCTGATATTAGCAACTGTAGCTATCGATGGCACTGCTTGTGTCATTTGAAGTTGTGGACGTGTACGTCGAGGTAATAGCTTAATTAAATTTTTAATAAATGTTTTCCGAAATACGCGAGATGTTAACATTGAAATATAAAAAGATTTCACGTTGTTCAGATAGTAGCAATAATTCGTCAAAACGAATACAAAATATACAATTACAGATTGCTCATAAGTCAGATCATATATATTAACAAATGCGAAGTATGTATACATCGTAATCCATTGTAGTGATAAGAAGCCTGTTACAAAAACTTGAGCACATGTCATTACAATAAACTGACTTTGCCAACTTCTTTGATGTGTTACTGATATTCCACCCTAAATCGTCAATGTACAATATTCTTGATCATTAATGAAAAAACAAATTATCCATCAACTTACAGCTCTTTTTTGACTTTGACGTACATTTCGATAGGTCAATAAGACAAAGATTAACATTATAGTTGGTTGCATTAGACCACTGATGGCAATATAAAATATGCTATTCAATTTTAATTGCGTACATACACACTTTCCTTCAGACACAAGATCATAGAGTATGGGTCCACATATTGAAGCACAACAACTTGTAATCACTACAATTGAGATCAGCCATGGTACTAGTTTAAATGCAGTGAGTTTACGTATTGTTGATGTAAGTTTACACGTTGAAGCAAATCGATCAATGATAGCCATGAGCAAAAAATTGATTGACAAATGAGGAATAAAGGCAAGAAGAAAAATATTCAGTTTACACGTTATGCGTGTTGCCTTCCATGAAATATAGATTCCATATATATTGCTTAGATATAATGGAAATAAATTAACGATAAGATTCGTTATGTCGACGCATGAACCACAAAGTGAATAAACACAGCAACTACTGGAGCGAAGTTCAGGCTGAAGATAGGTGAAAACATTTCCAATGAAGCCAAACAAACCAAGTATGAGAAATATGAGCGGTAGATAGTTGGTAAGCCTTTCCTTAATAAGATTAATATTATCCACAATTGATTTGGACATAAACGCTGCAACATCATTCGAGTGCGTCGAATAATTCAATTCCATTTTGTTAATAGATTACAATTGAACGACCTATCTGGCGACTATTCGCTTTATATATACCGTATATTGTATAAAATGTTTATCGAGTTAAGGATATTATAGATTTAAAATGATGATTAAATATTTCTGAAAATGTCATAAAAGGACAGAACTAAACTGATATAACATTCAAGAGAAGTGAGAATAAAAAAATCAACATTAGAGATTACTTATGAATAATATCTTTCTTCTGTAAAAGACTCTGATGAGACTTCATAAAAATCTATATAGTTCACGAGTGAATAAGTTTAAGTATTGTAATAGAGCAAAGCAGATTAGCGGTCAGCAAGTATTTATTTTATTTGGCGCACCAACAAAAGATCTAATGATCCTTTTTAAGAAGTTTATGAAACAAACTTTGTACCTGACAATATTTCGAATAAAGTATATTTTTCATCTGTATTCTTACCTATGTGCGTCATTTGGAATATTTCATTTCAAGACAAATGCTTTGTTGTGCACCTATTCTGAAATCAATAATTGATTTCAGAATTTTTTCATAATTCTTTTGACTCCTTATCAACAATCGTCACTTTTCCACACTCAACTTATGGCTAGAATACTGTTGAATAGTAATTCAAAATAACATGACAAATATCTTTCTTCAGTAAAATGGAAAAAAATGAGGTTAAATGTATACATAAACTTGAACAAGATATACTAGCAGTCGATCTATTTTGATACTTCAACTCATTATTGGCATGTCTTATTGATTAATAATTAGAGAGATAACTCATCGTAGGATTTTTCTCATTTAATAACATGTTTCTTTTATTATAGCCATAAATTTTCTATGAGAAGCAGCTGCTAATCTAGATAGCTCGGAAAATCTTTCGCTCTGTTCATCATCTATTTTTTTATCTCTCGTCTGAGACTTCTTAAGACACGTACATTACAGTCAAAGACTTTAGTTTTATTTTAAGGAACATACCAAGATCGAAGGCGTACAAGAGTCTGGTTTTTTGATGCAGCTTGGATTAGTCTGTTTGTAAAAATCTATATCACTAACTTGAATGTTATTTACTGCAACGTTGCAATTTTTTGTCTCCAAGTAGATCGATTCGAATGAACGATAGTTCAGTTACTCAGTGCACCATGACACACTAACTAATATAGAACACGGCATGGGTTTTGAATGAAGACTTGCGAGTATTTTTAGTTTGACGCAGAAGCTGCTTTTTGGCAACTATTAATTGCATATATCCTGAAAAATGTATTTTAAACGAATGATATTTCTTCTAGTCTTTCCATTCATTATAAAAGCTTCATACAAAGTAACCTTTTCTATTTAGGAATCAATTTTAGAGTGCTTTAAAAGTCAAGAGTATATTTAAATAAAAAAATGAAGCACACACCATTAGACATCAAAAAGAATGGCATTATTAGTTCAAAATGCCAGCACTTTGCGAAAAAAAACAAAGAGAAGTTGACTTCAATTTAGAGATGCTTCATGATAATGCTGCAACATTACTTGCTTTGTTATCGACGTCGCACTCATGGTTGCTAACAGCGAACGCACGTCCGACGTGATAACTGCCATAAAACTGAACGATTATGAATAGAAGATGAATATATCTGTATTTTAAATCTGAACAATCGATTTTTAGAGCTCACGAAAAATTGTATAAATGAGATTTTCAACAGAAGGTACTGTTTAGAAGACAAGAACGTATCGATAAGTCGACTGTGTCGAAAAACTTTTGTATGATATATATGTTTGATATTCATCCATTATTCTAGAGGTTTTAATTAACGCTACAGTATGCATTGTTTTTTCATAAAGCGACGGAACGGATGTTACGCGTGCAATTAAAGAATCTCCCTAGTATGTAAATGAAAATGAGAATGATTTTTGTTCCTCAATTTTACGCACGTACAGGATGCTCCTTGAGGACAGATAAAAATAAACATTCTGTGCAACACTTCACTAATTTCTGCAAACTTCTCTTTCATAACCGACCGTGTGCTATAATGCTTTTTCATGGTTTTAATGTATGCTACCTTTACTAATTCATGGAACAGTTCACGTCCTTGTTAAGCTAAATTTCAAAATGGTATTTTGTGTATTATTGTTAAACACAAAATTTTCATTGAGCAGTTGACACGAAAAATGAACCAATACATCATGAGCTACAATTCAAACGAACATTGACAATATTTCACATATATTTTAGTTCAATAAAACCGTTCAAGAAATCCTTCACCTCTCGATTCATAAATTAAAACGAGTCTTTTGAATAGAACAATTCATCTCTCAATCAAAAAATATCAAATAGAGCATAGGATAAACAACATTTCAAAGGAATTATTTAAAAATATAGGACAAATTATTTCAGAAAGAACACTTTTTGATGGACTGCGGAAGACACTGCAATGACAGTCAAATTGTATAGAATCTGCGATTCACGTGTTCAAAATCAAAGTATCAAAAATTTTTACCTGAATGTGAAAAATACAATCACAGATTGGTAAAACCCTACTAAAATCGGTATTAAAGGAGCTATACAGAAAATCTTAATACAGCAAAAAGACTAGTTCAATGCTTTGACAACTGTTGCGTGTAGTCTCTTGAAGGTGCACAATCAACTTCCAAGTGAATACGAAGAAAAAGTTGCATAAGGGGGATAACTCTGTAACCAACACAAATTATTATATTATTTGCTATTTTCTGTCTTTAATATTGTTGTATATTTTGCAAGAAATCCTTCATAATACACATCAGCGTCTCAAATATACAGTTTTGAATAGTCGCATGCAAACCATCTGGTAGTATGATTCTTTTTCTTGTGGGTGCTATCATCATAACTATTCTTCCGACTACTGACAACATTTTTGCAAAGAAAGTAATAGCGCATTGATCGTTTGATCATATGTGCTACTAAGTAGCATATTAGTTATGCTCACACTGCTTTAGTCTGGAAACAGTCAAAATCGACTAGTTTTTACTTTTTTCGTTCTCTTCAGTGCTGTAGGACAGAAGAAGTAAAGTTATGAAATTCTTTTTCGTAGAAGTTGTCTTTCAAAGATTGAAATCCCTTAAAGTGGGAAAGGACAAGATTTCATAATTCCAGTCGTACTTCAGAGTGAATCAACAGAATTCTTCAAAATACTAATCATCTTTCAAAATACATGTTCAGGCTACGCAGCGAGGGTGGGTAAGAAAAAGAAGGATTATTTCGAAATATAGTATCCTACAACAGAAACAGATCAGGTGAAGTCGAACAGAACCTGCCCGAACACAACTGAGTTTTAAAACCGTCTAATTTCTGAGAGACGACTTTTGGTATCGCCACAATATCAATAGTGTACATCATTGCTATTGTCATTCCAAGTAAAACGCGATCGTTCTCCACCTACTTTGGTAGAAGTAGGGCCAATTTCAGAAGACTGTTGTTTTACTTTGACTTCTGCGAGCCACAAGTTCTCTCTTTCTCACTCGTTGAGCACATACTTGTATAGAAGAGAAAGCAATCGGCATGAAACACATAATATTAACCATGGAATGAGATAGAACGGATATAAAAGAGAACAACGATAAAACATATCATGAACAATCAATCAGAAACAGGACGATACTTTTTGTTGCATTTCTTTTCAAAGTGATCAGACCGATATACTTTTAACACACGGCGGCTCAATTTGCCAACAAATGAAAAGAACTGGTTGTCATCATGTACATACGTAATTCAATTACGCTCTTCGTAAAGTGGAGATGAGAAAGCATGTTTCTTAAAAGCAGTGCAAAACATTCAAGACATTTTATAAAAGACATTAGATGCCGAAAGACCCTACTTTCCCATCAAAGTGGTTACAAAAACTGGCTCGACGAGCAAACCATGCCTCGTATAGTTACGTCAAGATAAATAAAAGAGTATGTTCATACACTATATGCAATATCGAGATAAGCTGTAACAACGGATGTTGCTCTAGAGCGAAAAATCATTAGTGATTGTTTCATTATTTATTCTTTTCTGACATATGGATAAGATTTCTACGAAGTGTCGTATCTGTGTTGTGGATTATAAATACGGTCTCCTTGTATGGCAAAGGAAAAGAAGGACTACTACGGGACCTGCATGTTCATTAGTGAAGATTGAACGAACTTTACGGTGAATAGACATGTGGATCTTCTTTTAACACAGTGTTTCAAAGACAGTTTTCAATCTTGGGAATAATATGGAACGAGTGCGAAACATGCGATTTGTTATACAGGATGAGGGGAAATAATTGAGAAAAATCGTCTTCTTCTAGATTCGAAGACTGTTTCCAAGTTCAAACACCGAATGAAAACTGCCAGTTTTACAAAAGAATCGATGATTGCTGATTAATGGAAAATGTTTTGCTCGAAAAAAGTTTGAAGTTGATTATAAATAGATAAACAAACTGAATATGATCACTTAAGTACGGATATGAATGACCACAGTGAAGCCATCTTACATATTTAAGGTTTTAGTTTTCTGTAAATCTTCAGAATGGTAAACTATATTTCTTTTTATTCAATTTATGATACACTAAAAAACAACAGTCCACATTACGTTTTGAATATCTGATTTTATTTGCAATACAATATAATTATCGTATTTAGAAATATGTATCATTGCGCTTGATTTGTTTTGTACATCATTTAAAATGTGGTAATATTTCTCAGACTCAATGATGTTTTTTATAAGTGGAAGTAGAGAATCGTACGCATAATAGTGAGCTACTTTCTTCAAACCCAGTGCTTTTTCCAAATGAAAACTACTAATTATCAACAGACATCATCCTTTATAAAACAGAAATTTTACTATTTCTTTTTGTTGAGGAGCATCAGTTTTTTATTATTCTTGTAACGGTTCACCTAATTTTAATTTGAAATAATATAATCTATCACTATTAGTGCATGGATTTACTCCATTGAGACATATAGCTGCTGTACACGGTCGTTTTGTCTACGACAGAAATTAATTATCATCTCGACAGAACGATTAATAGCAATATGAGTTACTCTTGAAGTGAAAGTTTAATGTAATGATGTTTTGCTTGTAATTGTCATCTTAACAGAGAAGATGTTTGTATATAGGGTGTGAGATGCAGATCAACATTTTTATGCGTATATTCTTACTACTATTTTAAAAAGTTTCCAGCATAGTAAAGAGAGTAATAAGCAGCTAATATGGGAAGAAATGATTTAGTGCGCCACTATAATGTCAGTGTATCCATAACTAAGCCTATACGAGCTGCAGCAGACATGTTCTCCTCTCATCTATTCGAATGATGTAATTCAGATAAGTTTGTCAAAGATCTCCCAGTAAACTATTTCATTAACATTTCTACTTTTATCTCAAACTAATATGCCATAACATTTGATCCACGTGCTCTAGATATGTGGCAATCATTCAATTAGAACATTGCCTTTGATTTAAATCATATAACTATTGATCTGCACAAAAATCATTGAGAAGATGATTTAGAATATGAATTAAATATTTCACCTCATTGAGATTCCAAGAAAAACTCAAGAATCCCTTCAATTTTGAGTTAATTATTTCTCGGCATCGGTGATTGTAGTGTTTCAAATGTGCAAGAGTGAAAAGTATTGTAAAACTCGAACAAAAGTAGATATAAAATTTTCTTCATTGGTGTTTTCTTCGCATATGTGCTTTAGCTCTATAAAAGAACTTCTAAATCAGTCACGTGCAGCTTGCTCTCACCCACGTATTTATCAGTGAGTTTTGTATGAGACTTTGCTATTGTTTATGATCAGGAATTCGATCGACATCTTGAAAGCATTCCAATTTTAGAATGTGCAACAATTGCGACATTGAATATGATTTCATTGTGAACCAGATTTACTTGCTGTAATTCGTCGAATATCTTTAGCCAATTCAACAGTTCTCGATTTATATCATAGCCATGCATCATCGCAAGGTACACTACGATCTCTTTCTCTCAAGTCCATTGAAACATATCTTCCCCATTAAGCAGCTTTCTTCCAATTATTTTAGCTCGTACATGAGAAGAATGCACTTATAATTTGTCGAAACATAAGTAAATATGACATAAATAAGTACTTAGCAGAGCTTGAGAAATGTTTCCAATACTAAAAAAACTCTATCAAAAGAGTAGGATGACAATGTCGTGCAACTCTAATTATGGTAAGATGTAAAAATAAAGGTCTAGCTAGATATTATTATGATAATTGAATATGTTTGTTTGAAAGTAGTCACTTCCGTGGTGGGCTGTTTTCAGCGAAAAATTCCAGATTGTCAGCGTTCACTTGTGCTCTTACTGGATTCATCTTTGCTAGTCTAAAAGCATCAAATTGTCCATAAACATAGTCGCGAGTGCCGATCACGACATTGAAATGGGACACTTCATGAATAAGAGTGCCAGCCCGTGAATTCGCACCCATAGTTGGTACCAACCAGAATGCACCGCATAGGTAAATTCTGTAAGGTCTCCATTGGTAAACGTAGGCAAACGTCATTGGATCTGTACAAGAGCAATCAAATGTCAGCGAATTAGATCTAGCGAGGGCTTTGTTAATTTTGATATAGTATTTCGTGATTCTATTCCAATTGGTCGAAGAATACCTGCCGAACCAAGTAGTAAACCGTGGAGTAGCTCCAGGTTTGGCATTAGTCAAATATTTTACACTGCCACTGGCATAGAGTCTAGCCCCATTAAGAGNTTAAGAGCAGAAGCCAGACCTTTTGATCGAGTGTTGGAACATCGTGCATAAGTGATCAGTCTTGAGATCGTAGCTTTGTTTATTTCATTGCCATCTTCAATGACTCTATATGGGCGTCCCTCTATAAAAACTCTTCGACTGGTGGACTGTAGCACCAAGTAAAGTTCATCAATAGGTGAGATAGTCGCCTTCGATTGATCAGTCCATCCAAAGATGATTTGGTGAAGATCCATTCCATAATCGATGATGTAAGTACCGGTTTCATTCATGTTGTACACAGATGAAATGTGTATAAGGCTGCTTATTGTCTTAGTGGGTGTCAAGGAGATAATATCATCTTTCGTCGGTACACGCCGTTTAATCAGAGGACCCATGTATTGAACTAGATGTCCATCACGGGTCACCTCAAAAAGGGGATCATGTAGATCATTGACTGGTAAGCACCATTTATAAATAAACAACGTTTTGGTACCGGTGTTCTTGTAATGTAACATGACGTCTACATCTTGTGTCTTAGTGAATTTCGAACGTGTTGGAACAATATCAATTTTCAGATATTGAGCATCGCTGCTATTCGCTGAGATGATGACCACAACAGTAAAGAAAATGAGACATCGAATTTTCATAATTGTGACTTTCTTACGAAATCCACCAATCCACGATCAATGGCTGTTAGAAACGCACCAATAACTGTAAACTGTCTGACGTTATAAGATTTTTGAATAACGAATATCTAAAACCAAGTAGATATGTATCGATGCTGAATTTGAACCAGCTACACTACTAAACATTACAGTTTCAGTGTTTTTCATATCTTGATTCGAAATTAGTCTACATTGATGCATCTGTCTACTGATTGAAGTAATTTGAGAGTTGAGTTTTTCGAAAATTGACTTCAGATCTAGATGTTTGATTTTGAAATAAATTCGTCCTACATTTAGAAAGTTCATTTTGCTTTGATTTTTTCGTTCTAGAACTTGCAATAATGCTTTATAAAAATTTTTCAAAGTTGATTCCAATAACTAAGAATTTGGCATTTATCTTACTTCTACAAACGATGTATCAATAATTATTTCTACATTCTAAAAAAAGGTTTGATAAACTTATTCACGTTCCACAGTTTTGAAACTTAGGTGAATGGAGACTTCTACCGATGAAACAATGCGTATCTTAAGAAGTATTTAAGTCAAGAGAGATTGGGAAAAGTGTCGATTCTGACTTTCATGTCAACTGAATTTCCAAGAATTTTGCTGAACTTCAATTTATTTCAATGAAGAACGATTTCGAGAAGCAACTCCATGAGTACAAATGTCTAGAATTGAAATGGACAGTGACTATGGCGAATCTCTTATAGGAATGCATATCTAACACTTTGTAAAGATGAGCTAGCCGACAATGTTAACGAAGTTGCTGTTTCCACTGAATAGGTGTGTCAAACGAAGTCACGCTTTTCATCAATGAGACTCTTGCTTAAGTTGAGTTCTAGAAAAATTTCAATATTATCATTAAAAGTAGAGATCCAAAAG
>OENT01003164.1:0-14357 GCA_900239685.1 Rotaria macrura | reverse complement strand
ATAAGATTCTTGTCTGAAAAAACAGATCTTGACCTTCTGGCAAGATTCACGAAGATGCTATCTTGGCTGGAGAAGCGAGAAATATGTCACCAGGCAAGATTCTTGTGTTCTTGTATTCTTCACTGACTGTTGAATTCTTGCAATTCTCGACTGATTCTTGTTTTCTTGTCATCCTTAGATGATTCTTATCTAATAAAAATTGATTAGATCCAGACATCAATACCATTGCCTCTCATAATTACTACTTTATTTTATTTTTGAGTTTCAACCATTACAAAAACATTAAAAGAAAATTGCAATTGCAATAAAATATACAAATAGTTTACATCACCTACACAGAAAAGAGGGAAGTTTAACAAAAGTAAGAAAAAACATGCTCACAAAATAGTCGAATATTTGTATCGATTTAATAAATACCTGCCTGTTACAGTTCTTCCCCGTCGCCGTCATTAACTTCATCATCTTGCCAAACTTGTACATGTGCAGTTGTGATCTTAGTTCTTCTTGTTAATGCATTTATTTCTAAAAGTACTTACTTCAAGTATAATCAGCGTGGATACGTCTCTTACACAAATAAAAATGAATAAATAACATCTAAACGTCAACATTTATAAGTAGACATGTACAAAGACATCATGTGGTGTTTTTCTTGAAGATCTTTTAAGAATCTTTGAAAAGAAAAGAAAATGAAACTTGTCTGAATTCCAAGAAATTTAAAATATCACGTTGCCCAGAAAGTTCATGAAACAACCCTCCTACAAAGAGCTTGAAACGTGTGGCTTCCACCATCGTGTTGAGCGTTTATTTTTAGGATGTTACACAGCTTTTGACCTAATGGCTTCATTGCCGGCTTGAGAAAAGGAACGAGTTTTCACTGTCAGGTCTGCTCATATTTCAGATAGTGTATTTCGATCATAGTTCGAATCCACTACAAGACGAGAAATCTGTTTCAGAAATCATGATGCATTGTTTTGTAGAACTCATCAAGGGCAACAATATGCACTATTTGGGTTAGCATTTGGAGTTAGCTTAGATGGAAAAAGTGACTATTTGGATATGAGGCATTGAGAAGCCGTGAAAACTTCACAAGTAAAATGCGTATTTTTCTTTGAAATCTTTGCATATCTCTTAGAAATCCCTCTCGATCACTCTGAAAACTCTATGGCAGAGTGAGTTTTTGCTGTTCTTTCTTTTAGTAGTCTCTGAATTTCAAAATTGTCTGATTCTGTGTGAAGCCATTCACAGAGACCATCTGAAAAATTCGAGGACTTTGAACGATTATTTTTCTCCTCTCCTCATCACAGATTTTAGCCCATATGAAATTATACCTAACCTAAATTTCTTATCCCCAGACCTCTCCTGGTTAATGAGATACAGGAGTACTAAGTCGCAGCCACCACCATTATAACTAAAACATAAGCACACCTGGTTGTGAGAATTCTTTTCTTTTCGCCAGAAGACAATGAAGCAATTAGCTCAAAATCGGTGTACCATGCTAAAAACGAATGCTCTACACGATGGGGGAAACCATATGTTTCACACTTTTAGTTGGAGGGCGGTTGCACGAATTTTCCGGACAGTGCGAATGTAACAAAAAAGAGGGCTTTGAATATGAGGGAGAGAGGAATGAGTTGAATAAAGAGGAAATATTAGAGTGAGATGAGATTTGACGAGGATGAGATGAGAGAAATATGAGCAGAAGAGATCCACTTCTTTTTAGCATACGTGAGTTATAGTTCTTTTATTGAGGACAAAACACACAAGTTACTTCTAAGTCGTACAGACTACAAGTGCAATTGAATAGACACACGCGCTACTTCTAGCTCGTTTCGATTACAACTTACTCTAACTCCAACTCTAAAGAATCTGAATACCAATTCCACTACTCTCCTTTCTCTCTTCGCTCTATTTTCTCCTCTCCGATTCTCAGAGAGAGATACTTCCCGTAAGAATGAGAGAACAAAAGAGCGAGGAAAAAATGGTCAAGCGAGAAAAGGAAAAGAGAGAGAAAAAGAGAGAGAAAAGACGACGAGAGGAAAATAGTGATCAGAGAAAGAGGAGGAAAAGGAAGATGCCCCCTATCAACTGGGATGGTGCATAGAGTCGGCGGACGTCCACCTCTAGTGTAGGCGGAAGTGAGACACCCCTTGTCGTTGTTGTCGTTCACATGGACGTCTATGCACTGAAGCCCCTTGGCACAGTGATATCTTGTAACTCTTGTTAGATTGTTATTTTTCTGATCAATCGGACAAGACTATGTTAATCGTGAACTTCAGGCAAGCATGTTTGCGAGAGGAAAGAAACAATATTCTAGTTTGATCTTCAAAAAATCTTGAATTTATTGACACTCTTGCCTGCTCGTATTATTCAGAGGAATTAGACAAGTTTCTGCTCATCTTGAACTACAGACAAGAATCTTTTTGCTTTCCTCTCGATAGGATTCTTGTCTGAATGTTATGATCAAAAAGAATCTTTTCTGATAATCAAGAAAAACAAGGATCTGGAAAGAAAGAAGTCAAGATCGTCGACTAGTATACTCTGTTAATGTTCTTCATCTCTCCATTTGTTGCTGAAAAAATTTTGAATTTTTTGCAAGAAATTTCACATGGACTAGAATTTATGGATAGGCTAAAAAAGGACATCAACCACACCTGGGTTTTTGTTTCTATTTCAAATTATGCAATTGAAAATGGAACAATACGAAATCTCAGCTTTTTTGGATTGTATCCATCCTACATTCGACAATTACTTAAGTAGAAGTCAGAGGAGGTGGAACGAATGGATTTGTTCACTTGCAAATACAAGATTTTTTCTGGTGCGAGCCTTATTTTATTGTAGACATTTAAACGTGCGATTGGTTTGTTTTCATGCTGCAATGAAGAAAATAAAAAATCTCAGACAGTCATAAACTCAGTAATTGTATCGTCAATGTTCAAAGTATCACCTTCGGTCTCTTCTGCAAAAGTAGTATGTAAAGAGAATGAGTCGTAGAGTAATGTAATGCGCAGATAAAAAGACTAGTTATATAAGAGGTTCCGTTTTCTATCATTCTAATAGATTCATTGTCCTCATTTTGATAAATGTAATCGACTCATAATGAATTTTTAAAGCTCGAACAAAGCATCACACACATAACTATGCACTGGAAAATGTAGCGTCTCTTAACTGAATGAAATATATGGGTTTGGTATTTTTGGACTATTGGACATAATGATCCTACCAACATTTTGGAAGATCATGATACTACTTTTCTGACCAAAATGTGATGCTAAATAAGCGATAGTGTACGTATACTGTGATGTTCTGTAATGTGAATAGATAATTACATCTTTTGACTGTGAGATAGATAATTAAAGATGTCTCAATTTCAAATATTATCGATCCCATATATTTACAAGGAACTCTAAATATTTTGCTCGAGAAGAATTTCCGAAATTGATTTTACAAAGCACATAACGTTTATCAATTATTGGCTGAAAATAACACTAAAGACAAGTGAAGTTTAGAACTAGTGATTTATCGTGAGACTAAACATAAGATTTAACATTTTATTTCGATAAAATAAATGCTTATAATTGTGAAACAACAGGGCGCGCAAAGTTCATGCAGTACATGACATTTTTGGGCAAAGACTTTCCCACAAAATGAGAGGCGAGTAAGATTGGTGCAATATATGCTTCAATTTCGACTACACTTTTTGGAAAAGTGATAGAACCGAAATCGAGACTCTCGGTCTCGATTTTAAAACGGTGCGTCAAACTGTAATAGAAATGGAAGCATAGGTCTCAACAATCTCGTGAACCTTTTGTTTGGTACAAAAACATTTGTTCTACGAACATGTATGCTGATCAAAATTATACCGGATCGCCTAAAATGAGAGCATCCTCGAGCAAGAAAAAAGAGTAAAAACCGAGAAATACTTTGTACATCCCTATATTTACAACCGTTCCCTTCAATTTTTCATGAATCCTGAATTCTTCAAAACAACAAGATTGATTTTATCGAAAGTAGTTCTTCAGATGAAGACGGTATCAACATCAACAATGAATATAGTTTCTATCATCATGCCCTAGTGTTAACAGAAAATTCTACTGAGTCAGTTGCGGAAATAGGGTCTGAAATCGATGAAATTAGAATAGATGACGCAAGTGGTGAAGATTTCTTGTGCTCTTATACTTTTTTTTGCAATAGCCAGTTTTGAAAGTCATTCAACTAGAGCCAGTTTCTTGGCCACTCTTTTTCATGAAGTAAAGTTAACTTTAACATTCTGACTTAAAGACTGATTTTTTATGGAACATTGCATATTCCCAGATCGAACGATACGGACCGTTAAGTAGACGCAGTTATACGGACCGTAACATCATTAATATAGGCCCGTATACGGCCGTATTTTCACATTATAAGACTCCGTATACGGCACTTTTTTCTGGGCACAGTAATAAAGGATCGTATACTGTGAAAATACTGCCGTATACGGCCCTATTTTAATGAAGTTACGGTCCGTTTAACTGCGTCCACTCAACTTTCCGTAACGGATATCCGTTTTGATTGACCTGGGTTGGTGATAGCATAAAACTGCTATCAACCTATGATCGTGGTCCAATATTATAAGAATTTACCTTTACGTACTGTTATTCAAGTTTTGGGTTAACACTGTTTTATTAACAAAATTAAAGTCACCATTCACACTGTTCGCATTCTAATTTGTCTGATTTAGCCTTCAATCGAAACGAAACGCATTTCGCGTCACATAGATCAGAGATTGAACCGATATAGAACCAGATCTTTTATTGTTCAAAAACCTTTTGTCTACAGATTCTTATGAACTTTCCGGGAGCATATGTAAACATGTCATAATACAGAACTATTTATTGCGACCTAAAAGTATAATAATTAAGGCCGACGTGGATGTAGATAGTTTCTTTCTTTATAACTCTTACTTGGCCGATACGTTGACTTCAAAGTGTTTTACCAAGGAAATGATTCTGAGACCAGCAGTTTGGGGGGAATTCAAGATCACATTTCCGATTAAAAATTAGGAGAATGATCGTATCCATATCTGAATCTACACAAAATACTTCCCTCTTATTCAGTCGAGGGTGATGCTCGCCGCTGAGATGGTCGTTCCTGGTTTTCATTCAACATATATTCAACATGGAATTAGCGAATACTAATCGAGGCTTCCAATTGAAAAGCAATACATTCTTCAATAGCTTCATTTCTGAATAGATTCACCATTAAAATGACTTATTACATTAGAGAGTTCAATTTGAAAAGCGAAGACCTGATGAATCCGTTTAATTCAATCTAGATCCAAAAATTATATGAAGAAAAACTGGTCTGTTCGATTTTCGAACAAAAATGTGATACTTTATATTATATATACTAAGATATCACGTACAACAAATAATCGTAATCGCCCGTCCCATTTTCAAATCATAGGCTTCTCATTAGTACGTCCTATATTTAGATTTAATATCAGATCTTTACAGAAAAGCGATTAGCAACATGTTAAAACCAAAACAGAGATGCTTTCTCTTATATCTAGTAACTATAATACCGGATGAAAATACAAGCATTGAGACTTCGAATTTCAATCCGATATCCTCATCAAGTATACAATTTCTACTTCGATCAGACATCCAATAATAAAAGTAACAACGATGAGTTCGACTATAACAAGTAAAACGTCACCATATATTTTATTTCTATCTAAATACAACACGAGGCGAGTGAAAAGTAGCGCTGAGCTGAACCATAATAGCAGAAACATGATGATGTGCATTATTTCTTCTTAAAAGCAACATCACATACACACTTAAAAACCGTGTGATCGATCACAAGAAGTAAAACGTGACCAAAGATCTTGATTTCCATTACGGTACCACATGAGTAGAGTGAATGGTAGATCTTAGTTAAACACGAACAGGATAAATATGATGACGTAAAGTATTTAATCGCACGCCCAACACAAGTGAGTTCACTATTTCAGGTAAACCGTGAAAGTTGTTTTCTGTTTCTATTAACAAAACAAAATGAGTGGAGTGAACAAATGAGCTCCACTTCAAAAAAGAGCAGGAAGATAATAATCAAAATTTTTCTCTTCTGTGTCCAACATCAGAGGAGCACGTAACATGGGTGAGTTCATTCGTATCACATAAAAAGAGAGGGTATGTTTGATTTCCAATAAGGTACAATATGAGGCGATTCAAGCGTGACGCACAATTTAAAAAAGAGTGCAAGGATGATGATGCACTGTATTATTCATGTGAGCAACAAAGTAGGAGGACGTATCGAGTAAATGATGATCCGTATCAAATAAAACGCGACCTTATACCTTGTTTCAATGAAGATACAACTTGAGGCAATTCAATCCTGGAGCATAATTAGAAAATAGATAAAACATAATGAGGTACAGTATATGCGCGTACAAAGAACATCAGAGGAGCACGTAACATGGGTGAGTTCATTCGTATCACATAGAAAAAGAGGGTATGTTTTATTTCATTGAGATACAACATGAGCCGAGTAAATCCTAGTGGTCAATTTTTTAAAAAGAGGAGAAAGATTATGGTGTACAGTATTTGCTCTTGCCAACAACATCAGATAAATACGCAATACCACTGACTTGCATCATATCATGTAAACCGTGAAAGGTTTTCGTGTTTCTATTAAGAAACAACTTGAGTGCAGTAAATGTTTGCGCGTGCTTTCATAAAACTTTGAGAGAGATGGTGATGTACAGTATTTAGTCTTGTGACCCACATCAGGCATACTAGTAAGAGTGGTATGTGCCGTCATGTCAAGTGAGACGTGAACGTGTATTTTTATTTCCTTGAGATACTACAAGAGTAAAATGAATAGTAGTGCTCCGTATTAAAAAAGACGAAGAAAATGATAATGTACAGTATTTGCTCCTGCGACGAAGATGTGGGGACCAAGTAGGTAGGCTGATTTCGCCCATGAAAAGTAAAACGTGACGCGATATTATATGTTCAGTAAGATACAACATGATGTAATTCAATAGTAACGCGAACGTGAGCAGGAAGAGCAGAAAGATGATCGTTTACTGTATTTTTGCTTATGCCCAACACCAGATAATCACGTAGGAACTAGTTGTCCGATGGTTACAAGTAAAACGTCACCATGTATTTCAGCTTTAAGGTACAACATTTGACGAGCAGTGCGTAACGACGAGTTTAACTGAAGAAGGAAAAGATAATCAGGTGCAGTTTTTCGTCTTACGCAAAATATTGGATGAGCGATTCATAACGGCGAGTTGAAGTCTTTTTGATGGAGGGTTAACGTTCATATTTCCGTTGTTTATATACAGCATGGTATGAGCAAATGATAATGTGTTTGACTAGAGTAGGTAATAAGTATTTGGTTTGTTTTAATTTATTTTGAGACATTATGTGACGAGTATAGAAGAAGGTTTGATTTTAATTGAATAATTGACAGGTGGTCTTCTTTGGCATGTCTACATAAGTCCAATACCAGATGAAAATACATTGACGATGTGGTTGATTTAATAAGATGAAAGGTTACCGTTCGTATTATATCTATTCAAATGTAGCATGCGATTTGAAAATACGAGTGATTAGTTGCAATTTAATATTATAACACCCGATGACCTATTCTATTCATAGTTGGATCGTACTTGAGATGAATATATAATATCAGAGAGTTCGATTTGAAAAGGTAAATGTGATCGTTTGTGTTATTTCTATCAAGATTGTGCGTGCGACCAGAAAATAATAATGATGCATTATAATTTAAACGTGAAACCTGATCAATTGTTCTATTTCCATATTAGCTTCAAGATACCTGGTGGATGATTCCGGCCACCTGATCCTGAAGGAATGGCTGAAAGATAGAAGAGTGAACGTATGCGGTAGAGAAACATGGAAGAGTATATTGTTCCGTAATGGAGTTGAACGTTTCTACCGAGTTGTTTTGAAGTTTTCTAGGTGTACGGGAACATCCGTTGGAAATCATGTGGAAAACGTCGGCAAAGTTTTAGGCTACAATGTAAAAGCATAAATATTTTGCTGAACCCTCCAAAAAAAGTTTCGTAGGTGTCTAAAGGCTTCCAAATGAGTTTAAACGCTTAAAAACACCACTCTTAATATCTACGGAATCTTAAAAGGATCTGATCGTGGGCATACTGCTCGAACCATCTCCTACGAAAACTTTTGTCTCTATATAGAACTTGAAAAACGTTTCGTAGGAGATGTTACTAACAGTGTGCCCGCGATCAGATCCTTTTAAGATTTCGTAAATATTAAGAGTTATCTTTTTAGCGTTTGAACTCATCTGGAAGCCTTAGACATCTACGAAACCTTTTTTGAGGGATCAGGAATGGTACTTACTTTTCTCACGGTCCACATTGGTACCTCTATGTTTCTTCGATTTTCCTTGTCTTCCTTCGGGATACGGTAACTTTCCCGGATGTTTTCCGTTTGTTCTCGTAGAATCTCGTGGGTAGAACGAGCGAACTTGGGTGTGGTGATGCGAGGGCTCTCATTGTTAAACGATACAAATGAAAAGTCGAAAATGTTTTATCGCTTTCCGAGATCAGCATACTAAGGCAACTGGTCTTTGGTTTAATGGTTTCATAAGTCTAGGAAACCCTTAAAAGGTTTTCGATAGTAACAAGCTCCGAAAACATCTCTGGGTTTCCTCGGATAGGTTTTTCATAGAGTAGTACTGCCAGAATGCAACTGACGTAATCTAACAAAATTTTGCTAAATTTTATCACATATAAAAAGTAATTATCTCATGCAGTTACCAAGGCTGCCAAGATGCTTTTCAAGAAAATTTAGAAAAAGCTTTCAATGAATTATTAGAAATATTTGAATATGATATTAATAATCATGGCAACTATCCTCCACATTTGATAAAATTAAATCAAAAACATCTTATGTTTATCTTTTTATTTAACAACCCCAGAAACTTTGCCCGACCTAAGTAATTTAGATTTTAGTAACGATTTCTCGAATTATAAAAAATTAGTTTACTTTGAAATGCCTATTGAAAAAGTTGGAGTAAAAACTAAACTAGAGCTAGAATCTTAAATATTATTTTTTTGAATGTTAAGTCTTTTTTATATAGTATGACATTGCAAGAATAGTGTTTTTAGTGCGAAATGGTTACGCAGACTTTTCCTGCCAGCAGAAATAATGTTTCAGAATATTTAGAAAACGCTTGTAAGCTCAGCTCCTTTGGGGCTGAAATGTGGAACTCACATAATCCTTTCTTAAAATATTCTGAACGCTTTCAGTGTCTGTAATGGAGAAGAGCGCAAGGGGGGGGAGTCCCAAAAACTTCGTCTTAAAGCTTTCACTCACAATTTTTTTTCGAAGATATATGAGTTTCACGATAATTACGTATCTTAATTATTTCGATCCAATTAATGCTGTTCTGTGATAATGATTTTCTATTACTATCAACTATCAAAAAAGTGACGAGCATAATTATATAAAATAGCATTTTTTAACGTCTCATAATATGAGAAAGTTGCTAACTTGGTCATATAGCTCAGTTGGCTAAATGCTGGAAAAGTGATATTTTCTATGCCTGTTAAAGTCTTATCTTCACCGGTATATTTCTATCATTTAGAACTAGTCCAGACTCAAACAAGGTAGTAGGCTATTACTGATCGTATACGAAAGTATGGACGCTCTGATTTTTTAAATTTAGTATTTCTTGGACTGGTGATTTGATAGTTCAGCATGTCAAATCTCTTCCAGTAAAAGACTAGCAACATTCAAAAACATGATGTCTATCAGCAAAGTAGTCATGTAGTCAGTGCACTACAAATAATTTCGGACTATTCATACGGCAGTCAGTTTGAGAAAAAGACGAGACTGGTCCCTCCAACATGAATAGAAATTTGACTAGTCTTTTTAGTCGTCTTTTATTTGTCTTAGATGTCACTTTACTTCACTTTTCCAGTAAAGTAAGATATGTATGTACCTTACTCGAAGAGTAAAGTTTATTTGTTTCGCTTTACCGGAAAAGTATAGATGGAGTGCCAGCCGATTACTAAGTGTTTTTTTCTTCTATTATGCTTTGTAGCATGGTTCAGACAGTGAACTCACATTTCTTTTAACTATAAATTTCAATTTTCAAAAATAAGTTTCACAATAGAAAAGAATGGGATTTAGTGTAATGATGAAGTTGCCTCGTGTAATGAACTGGCTTTATTTTCAATGTTCCCTTTCGTGTAATAGTTTTGTCCCTTCTTCGAGCGAGTCTTTCAACTGGATAGCGAGAGGCAGAAGAAAGGGGTGAAGGTCTTAGCAATGTGAAAGAAAACACATACTGTTGAACACATTGTAGATAATCATCTGTATTGTCATCTTACATTCGATGGCAATATATGATTATTATGCGTAGAAAACAGAATTTATGGGATGTATAAATACCTTCATAAAGTGGGAACTCGTGTTAATATTGGCATACTGAGTTTTTGTAGTCCTTTCAAGGTGTGGATAAGGGTGCCGACAAGAAGATACTCACGCACAACAGAACTGTCAAAAGCAGCGGCTCCATTATGTTTTGGGCGGTTCACTGGAACAAGGAAAGTGACTCGGTTTTTATCTGTTATTTATTGAGCTAGAGTCAGAATGACGTCAAGGAAATACTAATATGTACGTCTTTCTTATGCTGTGAACATCAATTTCAAGAGCAGTTGAACCGCTAAACATGTGATGCGTATGAAACTGGCAGCTGCTATTTTTTATACTATGTCAGTATGAAAAATTTAGTCACTGAGATAAGAAAAGAATTCATGATTCTATATCTTTACAACGCGCACACAGCTTCAAGCTAAGACTTTATGATAAATTTTTATGTGCAATGTGAACACTAACAACAAGTGGTGGATATATATCAATAAATTTGAAGTATTATCGATGAACGCCATTAAGTTGTAAATAGTTTCGCTTCTGACCAGGCGATGAATTGTTTGGATTGCATAATAAAGATCTCTATTCTAGGAAATATAAATCTCTATCAGGGAATACAAATCTTAATACACTAATAGAATGTATCTGTTCAATTACCTGAGAACAGAAAACGTGAAACCAGAACACTTGAATAAAGTTTTAATTCGTTTAGCGTTCATATACTCGTAAAAATGAGAATGCAGTACGTACCACATTGCTTTCTGCTTCGTTCATAGAAGAAGAGAAAGCTCACGAAAGATCGATATCCAACTCGTTAAAGTTTGATCTTTCATCAACTCCAGCTTTCGATTTATTTCAATAGAAACTATTTCGTTGTATACCCTATCAAGTTTAGAAAGTCTTGTAATTTGTCAATACTCCACGAAATTAATCATATTTGACTGTTTGCGCTCACACTATGAAAGGAATTTAATCTTTCATTCGAAAATGACATAGTTTTCATATCTCTACACGGTTCTCGTAAAGAAATTGGTTCTACAATATGAAATGAATGAATTGTGAGATTTTCTATTCATGAACGTGAGTCATAGTTCCAGAGTTACTCTAACATCTACCACCACAATACTCCTGGGATTCCTGGGAATCCTCCGATTCTCCCTTGTTCGATGGAGAGTTGAATAATATAAGATCAGTTTTTTGTGACCCATGCCGTCAATTTCTGCGAAANCATTTATTTTGATAGATGAAACAAGTGAATTCGAACACAAGAAAACCAGAGTAGAAGATATGCGCACTTACCATTCAACTGAAATAGTCGTGTACTATATGTGTTTATTTTAATCTCATTTTGACGTGTCATGTAAACTTATTTGAATAAGATTCGGTTTTTCATCTGAATGAGTGATGAAGAATCATGTTTATTTTCCTGCTTCTATCCAAGTAGGTGTGTGATTTTCTGCTACTTTGTTTTAAATTTAACTTTAAAAAGTAACATCAGCAAAAATTATTTTCAAGCGAAAATATCCAACGAAAATGAATTTAATTCGATATAAAATGAATTTAAGACTTGAAAAAATTAAACTTCATATATATAAATTCTACAGAATTCCTATTTTAAATTTTGAACATTTTCAAAATTTTTCCTGAATTTAATAATCTTTTGCGATGGCAAATCCATGATCTGTAAGACCAAGCATATTCATAATTAAAAGAAATTTTTTTCTGTAATTCTAATCTCTTTCATGACCAAGCCGTAATTAGCTGCATCGATAAAATACGAACGAACTTCATACTATAGTCACATTTCAGAGTACATAATCAGTCACTATAAGGCAGTTCACATAAATTCACAATAATAATTATTACAAATTATATCTTGCCCGAAAATGCTTGTCTCTCACAGTAACTCTAAGCAGTCATACACATTACTTTTATTTCAGCCGTCACTAAGTTTGTTCAAATTTTTTAATATCTAATAGAGTCCTGTACTCAATGACACAAAACGCGTTTCATTTGAATGAAAAGGTAGTCAAATAAGTTTTTTAACAAGAGATATACTATAGTTACACTCTAATGTTCAATGCTACTCTAAATTGGAATTAGCTTTAGAAAACGGCGTAATCTGCCTAAGAGCCATTGCACGAGAGCGACGACTATCCGCGCTCAATGAGCATCTCAGATTTCAATGAAAATTTGCCTAAATGTAGCCCCATATGAGTTAGGGTAATGCTCAGAATTTCAGCTCTTAAAACCTTTCCTTCGCTGGGATATTCAATTTGCAGTGTACCCTCTGTAGGGTGAAAGATGGTGGTTACGATATTTTTTTCATGTGTTGTAGATAGCTCCATTTTTAACAGCAATGTTTCTAGTCATGAAACTTTGTGAGTAGATACTAGACATCAGTGTGACCACCGTGACTCCCGATCTTTACCTATTTCTTTAAAAAGCCCATGACCGTGATAAAAGTCTAGTCACGGTCAGTCACGATAAACTTCAAATAAAGCTATTTAATGCCTATTCTCTAATTTTAAGAGAATAGTAAATACTTCACGTTTCCCATTCTTTAAATATGTATCAATATCTTTTTTTAACTCTTCCAATCCAAAACGAAATATAATCAATAGTATGTACAATCACAATACCAGGTAAACTATACACACATTATAAATGTTTCAAAGAGTTCAGATAGAAATATTTCAGAAAAAAAGCTCGATGGCGTAAGCAATAGATTTTTCACTTTACTGCTCGTGAATCAAAAATTAAATCAGATGCTCTGACAATAGATGATTCGAGAAAAATACGACTAGCACCAAGTACGCATTCGATAAGATTTATGAAATCTTGACCATTAACAATCTGAAATGGTCTAGTATCGAGAACTCTCTAAAAAAACCTTTTTCCAGAAAACCAAGGAAAAAAACTTTTTGAGGGTTCGGAAACCCATTTCTTACCCTCGAGAACTCTTTCGAAGGTTTCTGAAGGCTCGGAAACTTATATTTACCATCAAAAACTCGTAAAGGGTTTCCGATGTAACAAACTCGGAAACCGAAAATGGTTTCCAAAGTACGGAAACGTTAGGAAGGGTATCCTAGGCTCGGAAACCATTGTCGGTTTACGATTTTGTTACTATCGAAAACCTTTTAAGAGTTTCTGATGGTAAAAAATGGGTTTCAGAACCCTCACGAACGTTTTTTCGTTTGTTTTTTGAGAAACAGCTTTTTTTTAGAGAAAACGGCAAATTCCCTAGAATCAACTTTCATTTTATTTTTCAGTTTGGGATTAATACAACTTGATTTATTTTGTTTTGAGCTAAAATTTTTTGTTATTCGTGTTTCATTATGTTCATGAAGCAAAGTAGTCCTTTGACCACAAGAGTCAACATGTTTCTCTGTGTCACGTGTACCAGTAGCTGCTTTGTAAGAGATAAGTGATTTACATGAATCGCAAACCACATAATCTTGTTCGACATTTTGAAAATGAACGATACTGAAGTATGCCCAATGTTTGGACAAATCATCCTTCGGTTTTGGTTTTTGACAAGTTACAGTAGGATCATTCTCTGAAATCAATTTTGATAAATGTTCTTTGGAGATATTTTTCAGTGGTGGTTGTATTTGCGATTTGACTTTGCATCGGATGTATTTTGTTGAAATCGATTTTCTATGCCTTATTCACACACACGGCGGTCGATATGCTAAAATTTCCATTAATAGAAACAATACTTATTCAGTATGATACGCATAATATATACATGCACTTAGACGACAAAAAGATGTCACACTAATACAATCAACAAAATTTCCATGACTCACGATCACGGTTGCGGTGATAGTAATCGGCAACACGTCCGTGACCTTGACCAAAACCCATTTGCCACGCCGATGTCTAATGAGACTTATTCGCGAAGATTAGTTGGTCACGCTTATGTATAAAATAGTAGCCATG
>OENT01003163.1:0-14357 GCA_900239685.1 Rotaria macrura | reverse complement strand
CGAGAAACTCTAATCGTCAATGATCGTATAATCACTCATTCGTTTTTGTCGAATATTTCATTTTTTTCGAAGCTCGAGAGCTGTGCTTCGAACCGCATTTCGCAATCCCGGGGCTAACCCGGTTGCCATCTAGTTTTAAGTTTTGTTAATGCGCGCTAATCAATCACAATTGTGATTCCCTATTGAATGTTTAAACGAGTTTTTCCCAATATTTGTCTGCTTGCGAAATTGTGCATTCAGTGGTTTGCAGAACAAAATTGGCAACGTTATTTTTTTACTGCTTCTGCAGGCAACATTATTTTTAGTTAGCTTTAGTATGGTTCAATAGCAAAAACAACCCTACACAGTTATGTTTTTTGATATTTTCTCCATTCAGCTTCACAGGAAATGTACAGAACAGAAATCGAAGATTTCAAAGTCGACCTGTCCACGTAACGGTCCATAAACGTAGGCGAAGTCGGCCTCAACAAACAAACGAAACAAACTACACCCACCTGAAGAGTGCTGTGGATCGTGTAATACTGTATTTTTGTATCTCCTTAGCTGTATCAGTATTCGAGGAAAGTATCCCAAGACATGTAGATCTCCAACCCTAAATCAGATAGAACGATAGTATACCATCTTTTGAAGTATCCAATTTTTCATACCCCAAATCAAGTTGACGGAAATTCGATAGTGTTATGTGAATTTAATTTGAATAGGCTCTTTATCCATTCTAATAGATGTAACCCATATCATTTCTAAAATAACTTCTTTCCATATGAGTGGGTGTACATAATCGACAGTGGACAGTACTCATTTCATATCCTCGGAATCGGCTCGTTTTCATGAATGTGATAGAGAAAACATTTTGATGAGTTTTGACGAAAACCGATTCAAGAAATTTTGAATACTCCAGCTTTTGTTGAGTCTTTACAAAAAGCACTAGAAAATCCCACTTTGGCGAAAGATGATATAACGTAAGCTAGATTTAAAGAAAGATGGAACTTATTGAGCTGAAATTCTTCTTAGATTCATAACCTACTATTTTCTACACACAGAAAAAATTTCAGGCCCAATCATTGTTTCCTTCTTCTAGTCTGGATTTTTGGATCCCAGGGCAAACTCCTTCCTTTTGACAACTTTGGGACCTCATATCTCCTGAATGTAAGGTGAAGACGGGTTGAAGGCTTTTTCGAAACATGTATTGACGAGATATTTTTGTCAGAAAATCACAACTGTTTCACTGTACGAGAATTCGTGCTTTTTATCTAAGCTAACGCGTCTTTTATTAGGAAAGTACATCGCAAAATCACTAAAGCACGTCTTGTGGATCTGTTGCTATATTTCAATCACGCGTTATTGCCGTTCTTGTTTGTCCTCTTTTTCCATGGAAATTCCAATTATCGGAATATTTTTGTCACTAAGCCCAATAAGTGGCGTGAACCCCAAAGCCATTTTTTTCTATCGCACATTTTTTGCGTAATTTTGTAAATCCCTCTCTGGTCTTTCAGACTAAAGAACTAGAACAGAAATTGAAGGTTGACGGCTATTAAAAGTCGTCAACCGAAAGTCGGGTTACTCACGAAAAACATATTTTTGCCAAGATTAACCTGGACGTTTTCTTTGCACCAGGAAACCGTTGTGATTTTCTGACAAAAATATCTCGTCAATACATGTTTCGAAAAAGCCTTCAACCCGTCTTCACCTTACATTCAGGAGATATGAGGTCCCAAAGTTGTCAAAAGGAAGGAGTTTGCCCTGGGATCCAAAAATCCAGACTAGAAGAAGGAAACAATGATTGGGCCTGAAATTTTTTCTGTGTGTAGAAAATAGTAGGTTATGAATCTAAGAAGAATTTCAGCTCAATAAGTTCCATCTTTCTTTAAATCTAGCTTACGTTATATCATCTTTCGCCAAAGTGGGATTTTCTAGTGCTTTTTGTAAAGACTCAACAAAAGCTGGAGTATTCAAAATTTCTTGAATCGGTTTTCGTCAAAACTCATCAAAATGTTTTCTCTATCACATTCATGAAAACGAGCCGATTCCGAGGATATGAAATGAGTACTGTCCACTGTCGATTATGTACAACCACTCATTCTTTCTTTGTTTTGAGAACTGATATCGAGTGTGCAAAGTGTGTCGGTATTTATCGGAGTCTTGATATCGATCCTTACGACAATAAACGAAATGAATCTCGCATCTAAATCTGCAGCTTTGATCAGCAAACATAGTCACATGTACAGCCGATACCGCTACTCACCCTAGTGGGAGAAGAAGTTGAAAAAACTGTTAGCGCAACCCCTTATGGAATTAATAAGGTAAAACACGACGCAACTGCTTTCAACAGTCACTGAAATCTTGCTTTCTTTCCTGAACCTTTTTAGCCATTTACTCATCATTTCTCACTGAGCGACTTGAGCTGCAATAAAGAAGCAGTTAATATATTCTCATCAGAAATTAGTGACATATATTCACTAATCCTGTAATAAATATAGGTGACGTTCAATCATGCCCTTGGGGGCCGTCTATCACTCCTGTGATGGTCTTCAACTCTATCAGTAAGGGTCTCTGACGGGGGAATCGTCTGTCGGTAACGGTCTGTGATGGGACGGGGACGGGGTTGTGGGGTGGATGCAAAATTTCTACCCTAAACACTTCAACGTTCCTTTCAGATCGTGTTTCACAAAATACTGAATCTTCAGAAATGAACCAATTTTTACAGCTTTTCTATTTTATTTGAGCTAGATAAATTGGGCTTACTCCAATTCATACGTCAGTGTGTAGTTTCTACTCTAGAATGAGACAATTCAGAGTATGCAATAGGTGCAGTGTAACCAAACTACATCTGTCTATTTTGGTTACTGGTATTATTTTTTCTACTGTGTTGATTCGAAATCGTCTTGACGAAATGAAATTAAAATATCGTTTTATTAATTGGAACTGGAGCTTGAAAATTCGGAGTTCGAGCCGTAACAGTATATCACGTAGCATTGCAATTATTGGTGCGTCTGGCTATATCGGTTCACGCCTCTCTCATCATTTAAGATTCGAAACAGATTGGAACGTTGTTGCCTATGATCGTATCTTCCGTGGTCAGGCAAGCCATGAGATTCCGACAACGGATTTACAGAAATTCGATTCGATCATCTATCTGGGTGGATTGACTGGCCGGGCTGCTTGTCTTACAGATCCGGAAAAGGTCGAACGCGAGAACATATTTGATATTGTCAATTTGACGAAAAGATTGCTACCTACTCAATTACTCGTATTTGCTTCAACTTCGGCAGTCACAGAAGGTTCAGGAGTGGTTCCTGTTGATGAAAAATTTAGTATTCTTCTTGATCGATTAGATCCGTACTCTGCTTCACTACTTCGTCGTGAAAATGCTCTACGAAATCTAAGTTTAAAATTCAATACTACTCCTCAAATCATTGGTCTTCGTTTTGGAACTGTTATTGGCCTATCGGCTAGTCAACGAGTCGATTTTGCTCATATGGCACTCGTCTGTCAAGCTTTCCTCGGGGGACGGTTGAATGTGAGTCATCCAGAGTCGAATCGCGCTCTACTATCTATGGAAGATCTCATGCTCGCTTTCACAACGCTACTCAAACGATATAAAGATGCAAATAGATTCGATATTTTTCATTTGCAATCGTTTTCGGCCAGTATTACCAACATTGCTAATACTGTAGCTGCTCATACAGGGGCTCACATCCATGTAACTGATCATCCTGTCGAACAAGATAGCAAAGGATTTGCTTTGAATAATACGAAATTTTCTCGAACATTTAATTTTGCATTTCGAAGTAATCAAGATGAAATTATTGAGCGATTGATTGATGATGTTCCTCGGATGTGTCTTGGCCGAGAATCTCGTACTGATAATCAATCTATACCATCGTTGTCTGTGGATTTCATGCAATGGATATTGTGCTAGATCTTCATCAGCAACCATTAGCAAATAACTTTCGAATGAAACTCGAAGAGTCCCTCAATATTCGAAGATATCCATTGCGTCTTGTGAGATGCCCTGTATGTCATCACACACAGTTATCACATATTGTTGATCGAGACGAACTATTCAGTCATTATCTTTATCAAAGTGGAACTACTCAAAGTCTCAAAGATTATTTCGAATGGTTAGCCAAGAAGGTAATCCATGAAAGCGGTAAAGTACATGGAACAGTTTTAGAATTAGCTTGTAACGATGGTAGTCAACTGAATCAGTTTGCTATACGTGGCTGGAAAACATTTGGTATCGATCCGGCTAAGAATCTTGCTGCTCTCGCTCGTAATCAAGGTCACACCGTATTCAGTGGTTTCTGGGGAGTTGATGAATTTCCAAATTTACCCGCGGCTCAAGTATTAGATGCAATAGTTGCTCAAAATGTTTTAGCTCATGTACAAAATCCAGTGAGATTTCTTCAAGCTTGTGCCACGCAGATGAGTTCAAAAACGAGATTATACATTCAAACATCTCAATGTGAAATGTTCGAAACGGGCCAGTTTGACACGATCTATCATGAACATGTCTCATTCTTTACGGCACATTCATTTCAAGCATTGGCGAATCGCGTCGGGCTAAAAATTATCCATTTCGAAGTCACACCAATTCATGGCCGATCTTGTTTAGTAACATTTCAACGATTTGATCTACCAAACAATTTGTTTCTCACCGTAGGCCAACAGGATCCAGTACCAACATTAGCCGCAGCCTTGTTGAAAGAACGCAAACTGGGTATGACAGAAGCTTGGTTCTATGCCAAATACCAAGCTCAAGTCACAGCGATGCGACTATGGTTCGCAAATCAATTAGCCACTCTCCATGCTCAAAATCACATGATCGTAGCTTATGGTGCAGCAGCCAAGGGAATGGTCCTGTTACATTTTCTCTTGGAAATTCCAAATCGACCTTGGACAATTTCGTATGTAGTCGATGATGCACCATTGAAACAAAACACATTTTGTCCTGGAACATCGATACCAGTACGGCCTACATCCGAACTAAGCAAACACAGTGTCAGTAAGCCATTGACAATCATCGTCTTTGCATGGAATTTTCGAGATGAGATCATCAAGAAAATTGTTCGAGTTACATCCGACCGAAATATGAAGCAAATGTTTGTTCTCTTTCCATTTCCTCAGCAACAACTGATCAAACTCGATGGAAAAATCAATTCGATTTTGGTACAGAATACCTTTGCACCATTACCTTGGCCCTCAGTTTTCCCTAAACCACGTCGATCAGTTATTTTGATTGCGCATTTTTTTAACGAAGAAATTTTGTTACCCTTCTGGATTCGTCATCATGCATCGATGTTCGATCAAGCAGTACTGATCGACTATAATAGTACTGATCGTTCATTGGAAATAATTCGTCGTCAAGCTCCATCATCATGGAGAATTTTCACATCACGTAATACAGAGTTCCAAGCCCAAGCAGTCGATGATGAAGTCATGGATTATGAACAGTTGTATCCCGAAGCTTGGAAAATAGCTCTCAACATTCCGGAATTTCTCGTTCATGACAAACTTCGAAGGATGTTAGCCGAAAGGGAACGATCTGATGACACTAAGGCCTATCGCTTCCGCTCAATGCTTATGTCCGGCAATGATTCAATACCATTTCAGCGATTTACATCGTTGCTCAAACAGCGGTCACAATACATTGTTGATCTTACAGTACCTGACGAAGTTCATGGCATCACTCCATATTCTCGTTTTATTCATCGGTATCCGCAAGTGAAGTACGCTCTTGGTCGTCATGGTATCTTCGGTGCCTGGGAATGGGCTCCGATTGGTTTCATTGCAAAGTATACATACACTCCGTGGCCAGAAATCGTTCGAAGAAAACTTCAAATTCAAACACGTATCCCTAAGGAAGATTTCAAGCTTAATCGTGGTATACAACATAATACCGATGCTGAAAAACTTGAAATCATGAAAAAAAAGATTCAACGTATGCCACAGAGTGACTTAAGTGAATTCGTTTCCCTAAGCGATGAATTGGCGATAGCTCATCGTTTGTGGAAAGAAACGATCTTTTAGTGGACACTTGAGGAAGGTTGTTATCATTTCTTTCCATGACATTGCTAATACACCAGTTCAAATCGATATTGATTTTGATATTGAAATGTGATATTATCCTCTCCTTTTGGTGTGCCACCTCCATTACACATCAATCTGATATCGTGGTATGAGTTGAATTCTGCAATAAATCTATTCTACAAAGGAAGCAATTTTAGACAATATCGTGAAGGAAAATGTTGCGGCCGTTGAATCTCTGCAATACTCATCTTGTCTTATGTTTTCCCTCTTCATATACAGTGACTGAGAGAGAGCGAGGGAACGAAAGAGAAAACACAAGAGAGGAAATGCTATAAGAGAAAAAATGAAATTAACCAATCAGTAGGGGTAGAGCGGCAGAGAATAGAATAATCCAAAAGTGATAGAAAGCAAACATCGGTACAAATATTCACATTAGTTATCAAGATTATTATACTGAAATGTTGTCTCGTATTTGCATCTTGTATTCTTGATAATCGGCCGTGGGAGCGCGTTTGAGTGGGAATTCATGGAGATTTTAGTTTTGGGGTAAAGTTGAAAAAGAAGAAATCACTAGAATAAATATTATCATAGAGATATAGTGGTATCATGTCATGCAACCACAGCCGTGTAAAGATTTAGAATTGTATAGACATTACATTTTCCTTGAATGGAAACGACAAATAGAGGTTGCGGCACAGGCATAACTCTAAAAAAATAGGTACCATGCCAAACCTCGAGAGGATCTTCCACCGGGTACATGGAAAGATCCCTTCGAGGTTCAGAAAAAATACGGATTCGGGCCAGAACCGCTTCGTATAATGAGAAAGAAAGTTTCGGACTACATCCAATCATTCGTAAATTTGGAAGAACGCAATTAAATAGTGAGTCAGGAACCACCGCTGTAGGTCTTTAATGCTCATTACAAACGCACACCCTAAAAAAATAGTTTTTTTCACGGAACTTAAAAATGCTTTTCCAGTGGAATACCGGAAGGACCATTTTAGGTTCAGTACAGAACTTTAAAAGATTTGGCTTTTAAGCTGCAAAACCTTTCAGCTTCTGCAAATCTTGAACAATTTTTGTAGTTTTCATACCAAACCTTTTTAAGTTCCGTAAAAAACCCTATTTTCTAAATAGCGTATGTAAAATTTTGGTTGCTCAATCATTTGAACTCAATACATAATCATATGTGACTTATGTCAAGAGCGAAATGAAATTAGGTACTGATACTTAATGAAAGTATTTTAGAATATATGAACGAACATGCATCTTTTCTTTTTCACACTCACGTGCTCTTTTTGAGGAGCTTTACATGTATCCAGAGTAAATTAGTTAAAATGCAAATGAACACAAGAAATTGAATGCAAGGTAGAAAAATCTAAATCAAGTTTTGAGTCATGTTCCGTCTAGCACTCTTTTCAGCACGCGAAGCAAGCGATTTCCTCGACAGCGCAGCAACAGAAACAGCAGATCAAACAAAATATGAAGATATACGATAACCTTCAGGTAATGACAGACTGAAAATTACCGATCGAAACATGCGCCACCACCTTGAAGACCCTTTGGAAAAGTATCGTGTGATGAAGTCGGTTGCTCGATAATTGCAGAGATTATTTTCATTGTTTCTGTCTCTTTTCCGGAAAAGCAGATAATAACTGAAGAAAATTAAAGTATTGTTTTCACTTACGTGTTGGATTTCGACTTACACCAGATGAGACCCTATCAACAAATATATAAGTACGAATTTTGGATGGTACTGTACTTGGTTACTATACTTACGGTGTCGGTTCCTGCTGAACAATTGAGGTCATTATTGTATTATTTTCCTATGTAGGATATGTTTGTTTGTGTGGACTACATTTGAATGAAGCAAATCACGTACTGGTTGCCATTATTTTTTTCTTTTTTCTCTACTCTCCTACTTAGTTATCAACATTGATCGCATGGAAACGAATGAAATAAAAATGAAAAGTGAGTGCCGATATAAAATGAAATTTGTTTTCTCCTACAGTAATCGATTGTTGTGCATCGATTGCTCATTTATCTGAAGATCTCAAGAGTATAACTAACTTGTATCGGGAATAAATAAAAACATTAAACAGTAATTTTGTTTAATAAGGGTAGTCGCTAAATTTCGTTCGATTAAAAGTATTGAAAACTTGAACAGGTAATAGTAACGCGCCGATATAGTCGGGCTCGGTTTGTCAGAGGATGACTGAGAGGTGCGTGTACTAACCGGTATAGATTTCTTAAAATTATCACATACTTCTAGCCAGAAACCTATTAAGTTAAAATTCCAAATTTAAACCTGATTTATTCTATTTTCTAACATTCATATTTATTAACGCTGTTGAGATAAAATCAAGTAAGTTGTTAACATTGAAATAATTAGATCAAAGATTTATTCATACTTCCACCTATTTACATCATATGTTTCGCACAAGCATAGCAAGCCACAAAATGAATATAAGGCGGACAGTCAATTGTAAATAATCTTCATTTCTGCACATCATGCAAACATGGAAATATTAAATGTTGTAAGTTTATGTAATTATATAAGTAATATTTTATATTGGTCCTCAGTTTTAGTTACACTTATCTTTAATCGATTGCTTTTTCAAAGTAACTATGTGATCGTTAACCATTATTAAAAGTACTGTCCCATATCGATATCATGCTATTTCCGACTCCAAAAGAGATGTACGTACTCTTAAACTTCCTAATTCTAAAATATTAGATAAAGCACTAAAGTTTTTCGGTAACGGTAATTCAGTTACCTATTCAATCTGTTGTTGTTTTACCGTGTGTTCTATGTTAGCGACAAGTTTCCAATTAGTAATAACATCACTCATTCATTGAAACTATTTTGTTCGTTATTTTTTGAAGTATTTCAATCCGCTCTGTGGTCAAATGTGGATGAGAATCAAGTCGAGGTAAAAGTCTCCAATCTTACCAAAGTGAGAAAACCTGATTGCAACACCATTGATGCAAACAATTTTGACAAAAGATACTGTCAGTTATTCGATAGCGGTAAGCATACCTCTTGACCAATGACTGCAAAGATAATCGTTTCTGATATTCGCAGAAAATCATAGATCATCTCAAGTGAAATATTCAATATTTTATATTGAATCAAAAAGAATACGTATTCTGTTTTTAATTATCTAATGTTGTAAAACTAAATTAGTGCCCGTTTTACCAAAGTTAACTGTTTGTAAATATTGAGCGATTACCTTTTCCTCAAGAATTGTTTAGAGTGCAATAATAATAAGAAGGCATTATTGAATTTTTTCAAATAATTAATCCAGAACTAACTCCTGCTATTCAAAGATTAAGATTCTGAAGAAACACGTTAACTGAACGCTTTTCTATGACCATGTTTACTGGTAACTGCTGTATTTTCAACAAAAACCGTTGAATCGCCCATAAGGATGTGTTTATTGGTAACAGCTTTCACTAGTACTACAGTGAAAGCTAATGGAAACATGGGTGTACTATTCCTTGACAATCAGAACTCAAGAACCACGATGAGCTGAGCGTTTGTCACAGTGAATCTTGATATGTTACTCGGTACATAGAGTTTATCAGGATGTCGCATCTGTCAGGAATATATGCATCTAATATTCACTACCCCACATACGTATTTCTGCCAACTAATATTTAAGTTTGGTATGATGGGATTCAAAAAGTTAGAAAAGTATAAATCAACGTGTAAGAAAGAATAAAGTGTCTTGAATCAGCATTTTTCCCACTTTTTAGAAACCATCGTCAAATCAGCAAGACTGACGAAAACGCAGTACTCTCCCACTACAAGGACAACTTCAGGCAATGAGTTTGAGTGTGAACTACTATAAGAAATAAACATAAACCCATCCTGCAGATCACTAATACCCTTCTTCTACACATAGAGTTTCTAGCCTGTCACACAGCTATGTTTTCTCTTTCTGCACGTGAAATTTTTCTCATAAAGGGAACTCATTTCGTTTAGCCTGATACAATACTTTGTCATATCAGTATAAGAGACATACATATAATACTGTTAGTCAGTAGGAATAACTATAACTTTTTCACTACTTCACTAGGAAACCACACCTCAGGTTGTTCATTTCGAAGCCTAGATCCCGCCGGAAACGGGATATTTTCTGGCAGAAAAAAAGCAGTACAACATGAGAGCGGAATTCCGGCTGAAATTATCCGTACCCGGAACCTGAATATTGCGGACACTTCTGAGAACCGTACATCCCATGGAAATAATTCGGATCATCAAGGAACCTAACGGAACAATGGCAAGTTCCGCCCATATCCTATCGGAAAAATGATACTCCGATAAAGAAGCAACGGAAACAGTCGGAATCGAGCGTCTCCCGTCCAGATTTTTGAAGATTATTTGTGCTGAAAAACTTAGTCCTCCCTAGAAAAAAATCATCACAAAACTAAAATTCTCATCTTTAGCATTCCTACATATTGAACTCGGTATTTTCCTAAAAAAAAACCTTTTTATCTGAATCCTTCAGATTAAGAACTGTGTTGATCAAATGAATGCGTTACCTAATTTTTATGGATTCACTGCAAAATTCCCGGTGTGTTAGTGAGAGTGTTATTGTTTTTCAGTATATCGGTGTGTGCGTTTGAAATGTCTGAGGTAAAAATTAAACAAATCGAAGGTAAATTTGCGACCTTTGAAGTGTCACTTTGCTTGATTGAAGGCTCAAATGTGCCTCAAAACGGTCGTGTTTAACATGTTTGCTGTCCTTGCATATAGCGTTTTCGATTTGGAAACGTCTATAAATCTGATTTTAACGTCTTTCGATCTAAAAATCTCATTTTGTCATAAAAACATTTTTGCAAAAACATTTGAAATGTTTCACTACGAATTTATTTTTTTTCAAGGAATCTTTTGGTATGCTCTAAGGTTTTTGAAAAAAAACCAAAAGTTGCCTGTGAAATACTGAAAGCTTTGCTTACTAAGTCGAAGTATGTAGAGCTGTTCGAGCAACTATCAGATGTGTTTTTTTAAACTGAGTGGAATCGGTCTGATCTGGGTCGTGTCCTTTCCAGGTCGGAAAATTGTTTCAACTTTACCATTATCCATTAAGGAAACGTTCGGATCTGGGTCGTGTGCTGTCTAGACAGAGAATGAGTCTTTTCCGTCGGCAGAACCCATGTGGAAAACGGCGACCGAATCTGTGGATATGTTCTGGTGCCCGGAATCGGTGGGAAGTGAGCCGGAACCGATTCCGCAAACCAGCTTCCGGGAACGGTGGGAATAACACTGGGTCCGGTAGGTTCCTGGGGTACGTCTTCGATCTAGGACTACAAGAACTCCTCCAGTCATAAATATAGTAAACTAACTTTGAAACTAACACTACTAGGTCTACTGATCAATGGAGGGAAATGAGAGAGAGCTCAGATTTAGTGGTTAGAGATAGCGCCACAATCTTAGAAATCGTACCGTTAATGATTTTGTTACAGTAGTTATAGTATCACTGAAGGGCCTGATTCAAACTATTGAGCAGTTCACGAATTAAATGAAGACTCTATTCATTTTCTTACAAATACTACTTCTCTAGTATCTCTGGGTCCATTGACGTACGGTGCCGGCCAAAGGGCTTGTAATTATGGTGATATAACTTTGTATAACCAGAGAGAACTTATATATGGAGTATCGACTGCAGTATCTACAGTTACAGGTCCTGTTGGATGGTGGATATCGTTGACTGCGACTCAAACATCAGCAATTACAGCTATCACCGTTTGCCGTGCCATACAAGGCTCATGCATCCACACTTGTGCTTCATTTTCAATAGCCCCAACAATGAATTCATATTGTTCTATAGTCCTAATCTTTCTGTTTCTTTCTTCTCCTGAGGCCAGATATTCACTTGTTTCTGTATACTTGTTTGAGCCCATTGTAAGTGTTAGAATTCGTTGAAAGTGTTGTATGATCAGATGAATATCAGTTAAACACTGCCTAGCCGAGTGTTTATAATCTTCTCACCTTTTCTTGTGCATTTCGAACGAACTAACATACGATTGACGAATTTCGATGGAATGATCATAGAAGCAGCGTTGCAATGAATTGTATGTATTACTGCATAGTCATTCAACCCATCGAGCAAACATGTTCTTTGAATATGATTTCACCACGTAGAAAGCAATGGGTCTACTTCAATATTGAAATTGACAAAATAATGAATAAATGAATTTCTACGCATGAAGATGGTAAAATGCGAAAGAGATTATTTCCATTAACAAGATTTATATCTCCTGTAGATAGATTTAATGCTAATCATTGAAAAGATAGCATCTTACTCAGGATATCAGCTATTCCATTGAATGACCAATTTTGTAGGTTTAGCGCTTAATTGAAAATCTTTCAGATGAACAAGAGATGGAATATTCCCTGACGTCGATTTTCTAAGATATGATATCTAGTCACAAATAATATGTAAACGATTAATATATGATACAAGTTTACACGGATCTTTTGCGTCATATTTTGCTTGCTGTCAAGTTTACTATCAGATCTTCGATATTCGAATAGTGCCACATTTCGTCATAAAAAAGTTCGATGCAGAAAAAAGTTATGTGAATCAGAATCAAACGGTACGACTTTCAATCGCCTTTCATTAATAGCTAGAACTTTTCTCAGAGATGCTTCTTTATCATAATCTTGAAAATTGACAAAATCAAGTTAGGCGAGATGAATAAGATCTGTAATTTTGTCAAGGAATAAATTTAATTCTTCAGTATCAAAATTCACAAGTGATAGCCGATGCAGCTCTCGAAATAAGGGTGGCCCATAATAAATGTCTCACTTGTACACCAATGAAAAGATAAACTAGTTATCCATATTTTCCATTTGTGTTTATCTCTTATATGTTTGGACGTCAGAAGAGTTATATAATGACACGATTTCACCGCTGTAAGTTCTTTCTAGATTAATTTAAGAAATGAAATCTAAAGAACTTCGACAAACTGTAGTGCGAATGACTAATGATGGGCTATCATCGTGTCAAATCGCTAAACAACTACGAATAGTGGTCACCGATCGTACAATCAGACGTTGGCAAAGTATAATAAAAAAAACAAGCACAATTGACTTGAAAACACCTGTTGGTAGACCAAGTATTGAACGAACAAAACATTTGATCAATAAGATGAAACATCAGTTTAATTATAATAGACGACGAAGTGCAAGGCAATATGCTAAATCACTTGGGATTTCCAAAGGAACAATGAGTCGTATAATTTGAAAAGATCTCCATGTACATGCTTATCACGTTAGAACTCAGCCAAATCTTAAAGACGACTACAAACAACGAAGAATTTCATTTGCATACAGGATGCACAAATCATAAAGAAAAAAAGACCAAGTTTAATTTTATTGGTGAAAAATATTTTGGATTAGATGGAGTACTCAATCGCCGAAACATTTGTGTCTATGCTGCAAATCGACAAGAAGCTGATGAACATGATGGAACAAGACCAGCATCCAAATTTCCAAAAAGAGTAATAGTATGGCTAGGTGCATCTAGAGACGATATTACAACTACGATCATGTTCAAAACTGGTGAAACCTTAAAACATATAAACTATATTGAGGTTGTTCTTCCTCGTGCATTAACCGAAAGCAGGCATCTATTAGGTGATAATTTCATTTACCAGCAAGACTCTGCGACGCCGCATACTCACCAGGAATCAATGACATGGACTAAGAAGAACTTCAAACGGTTCATCGATGCAAAGAAATGGCCTTCTAACAGTCCTGACCTGAACATTTTGGATTATCACGTATTGGATGCCATAGGTCACCATATGCATTGAAAAAGCGTCAAAAATTACGATTCTTTAATAAAAGAAATTAGAAACGGTATTAGTCGAGTACCAATGACAGGTGTTGTTCGCAGTGTAGAAGATTGGTCTAGTAGAATTCTTTCAATTTTAAAAACAAGAGGTGCTTATATTAAAAAGTACTTTTCGTACATATTGTACGCCTAACTGTGTTGCAAGTACTGATGTATTTTTATTTATAATAAAGCGTGTCAGATAACTTTAAGCACTAAGCGAAAAGTGGGACATTTATTGTGGGGCACCTATTATTAAAAATAGCTTCTCATTAAAGAATAGAGAATCGATTTTGTTCGATATAATATTATCGCATTTTCCATTCAAAACGGATGGTCGTATTAAAAAGCCAATATGTGGAACAATACCCATGTAAAAACCAAACGCACACCGGACGCGTTTAAACGCGCTTTAACCGCGTTTAGACGCGGCTACAGTAACAAATTTAAATAAAACGCGTTCAGGTGCGTTTCACAGCC
>OENT01003162.1:0-14374 GCA_900239685.1 Rotaria macrura | reverse complement strand
TGCATTATAATTTAGAATTCTTATCGTACTTTTCATAAGGTTACTGTATCTATGAAATTTTATAACGCAGTCTTTTCATTAAATCCGCTAATAGAAGTAAAAATACATGGTAACTGTAGAAATAACTTTAACTCCCTACTCTCTATGTTCAATAGAACCTTCCAAAAACAAAGCGATATCGAATGTGTAATGATTGGATCAGATGGTTTCACTTGTACAAGATACTTGCTAAAACTTAGAGATGCGTTCGTTTTAGTGATACTTTGTAATTAATTTTCGCGATAGGTTTAGTTTACTTATTAAAGTCTACTCAGTAATCCCTAAACGTTTTGAGGTTAGAAACTCGAAATTATATTGAAAATATTAGCCATTAGATTTTATTCTATCTCGATGATTAGCATAGTAAGATGAGATCATTTTTAACTGATAAGGAATCAAGATTTCAATAATAAGGCGTCTGGCACAATCCTTTTCCCAAGTTTTCTTCTGTAGCATAATTTAGAGTACCGATTGTTTTTGCCATGAGATATCAAATTCATCAAAAATCATCTCTTCATGACGAATGATTCAATGACTGATTTTTCGGCAGTCGCGCCGTCTTTGACGACAACTTTTATTATGTTTACCATCTGAGAAAAATATCATAGATAAGAAAGTACCTATCATTTATATCTAGCACTTTTGATTCGTTCTATCTAGCTATCATTATTCAATCTTATTATGGAGTAAAACAAAATTGTCGATTTTACTCAGGGGCACAAATCAAAAACATTCACTTCTTACAGGGTGTGGATGCTGCTCTTATTTTATCTATCATTCACACTCTTGCTATCATTTGTTGTTTAGATCAAAAAAGTTCTCATTATATAATTTTAGATGAGATTCGATCCTTTTTTAAAGAACATTTTCTATATTCCTGATTAGCTATTATTAGTAAAATATTTCTCTAGTTCACTTAACTGTTACTTGTTCTAAGTCGAATGATGTTACGTGTGTTCAATTATCATGAAACATAAATTTGCTTTCGGATAAGCAGATTTTCGTCGTTTATGTAATAACTATGAATAAATAAAAAACCATGTCATCGTTTTTATTTCAAGAAAATTTTATATCATATGAAAATAGTAAGAACTTCAGGGATGTGTCGATACTCGTATTTTTCGTGTATTCGAGTTCTAACATAAAAAGACATCGAAAACAGTAATGCTAATCAATCACTGGTTAGATCCTATTGTATGTAGATTTATGCCATTGGCTGCCGATACAGCTCGCTTGTCTAAGTCGAATAGAATAGCCAAATATAGCGTTGGGTCATATTTTATAATATTCTTTATCTTTCCATCTTTCGTAATTTGTAATAAGCGTCCAGTCTCATGATCAACCATAAGCCATTCATTACAAGTCAGTGCACAACATCGAAAAGGTTTGTTTTTAGCCCGTTCAATATCTAGTGGAAGTATCCAGATGCAATTAAGAGTTTCTGCATTTCTTAATTCAATCCGTAGTGATTTTTTGGATTTATGCTTGATTATCATTGCAAGAGTTCTGTCATTGTAAGCAATACCAACGATTATGTCATCTTTGGTACACGTTATCGGATATTTCCATTCTCGGATTAAATCGATCGTTGGCGATAGGGTGAATTCCATAATGGATGATGCCCATTCATTTGTACAAACAAAGAGAATTCTATCAGAACATGTGCACGATCTCCAATCTCGATCTTCGAGTGTGTTAACATTATCCATTGACAAAGTATTTTCATCGATGAGAAAAATCTTATTTTCACAAAGCACAATAAATCGATCTAATGTTGACGACCAACACATGTCTCCTATTTCACCGTAAGACCAAACCGTTTGTCTAACTAAATTCATTTCTCGATCAAATAAACATAAAATATCATGCTACCGCATCAAGAAGTATCGATCATTGTTGCTTAGTACACGAAAGCCTCCAACGAGATGTGGAATCATCTTGTAGATAGACGATAGAGTCGAAATATCAAGTTCTTGTTCAATCATTGGCTTAATTAACACCAACATATCATCTATGATTAACGGATGAGTATCGACTGTTACACATGTCTGCTCGATGTACTTCAAGTTTCTTTCGAGCTGATGAGCTGTCGACGTCAACAAATCGATATCTTGATGCGTTGCTTTTTGTGCATTCATGACTTCAGTTATTTTCAAGTGTATTCGATCGAGTTCTTCTCGTTGTTCGTGCACTCTGTCATAAACAAGTTGATTGAGTTCGTGAGATTTTCGTTCGTAAAATGAATCAATCTTTTCGTAGCAATCTTGACGCCATTGCTCAAGTTTTCGACGACTAAGGCTAATCGTTTCTTGGAAATTTAACTTTCTGAGACGATCTTCCAATATATTGATTTCATCAGTCAAAGGATTCAGTTGAGTAATGAACGAAGCATAATGTTCGTTTGAACGTTGTAAAGAAAGATTTCTCTGGCAACAATCGCAGAGTGCACCTGGTGTACAAGTGCACTTCTCTCGCAAGCACGATTCAAACATCTAATGAAAACAATTAGAATCTGGTGTTGTTAAGGTATGTGTTGAAAAGAAAGAAAATAAGGTGTTCTTACGAAAAATCAATTCAGTCTTACAAAAGTACGTCGCAGCGTTGTATAAAATAAGCATTGTTTTGAAAGCAGGATATTAATTTTTATAGTCTAATGATTGCATAGATATGACGTCAACTTTCCTTATTTATCATTCAGTACCGACAGGTAATAATGATCGTGTTGAATTAGCTGGTCTAGATCTATGGAGAATGGCACGAATCGATAATGTCTTTGTGTATCCATCCACAATAGATGTAGAGCGCTTTAATGAAGCCCTCGGTCGTACACTGTCATCATGGCCATTAATTTCAGGTCGTTCTCGTTTAGATGATGAAGAACATTATTTCATTGAGATGTCCGATAATCCCATTCCAGTAACATACGTTAAAAATAATGATTTAGTTCAATGGCCATTTGATTCTCATGTAATCATCGATTTTGCCGAAAATTCTCTTTCAACATATGTTGATGAAGTTCAAGTAACAAAATTATTTGATAACACCGAAAATGAACCACTTGTACGAATTCAATTAACCCATATTGTACAGAGTAATGAATGCGTACTGGGTATAAGTTGGGCACATGAATTAGGTGATGCTAATTCGTGTTTAAAATTTTCGAATACTCTCTCACGTTTATATCAACAAATGGAACCTAGCGAATCATTACCTATATTTGAACGACGTTTATGGACATATAATGATGTTGATCCATCATTGTTGTCCATTATGAAACATTTACGAGATGCGAAACCATTTCAAGATATGTGGACAAAATTCATGATTGACCAGAAAACCTACGGTCAAGTTAGTCTTTGTTTTTCTGGCAAACAACTTGTCAAATTACGAAGTTTATCTGGTGGAAATAATATTACAATTCACGATGCACTAACAGCGTATATCATTCTTACGTTAAATACATATTGTTATGATAAAAATGATCGACGTCATATTTTACGAACGAATATATCAATTAATTATCGTGGTGTATCGGATTCGATTGCTTCGTATGGTCAAATAGGTAATGCTGTACTGATGATGTTATCGGAGAATTTCCATGATTCTTATTCATTATCGAACATCGCTGAAACAATTCGTCAGTCAATCCTTAAGTCGCGCAATCAGAAATTTCTTGAATGTTACTTACCCACGGCTGATTGTGCTATGAGAAGTATGATTCATAATAATCGATTAGCCGATTTAGGATTCTTTCCAAATGAAATTATCGTCAATTCAAATTTAAGATATGACTGGGCAAGTTTCGTCGATTTTGGTTATAAAGATAAATGTCGATTTCATACCGGATGGTCAGGTGCTTTTTATTTACGAGTATTTCATCTGAATTCAACACATGATGGCAATGAATGGTTAGCAAGTGATAAAAATGGAGCTGAAGTTATATTTCGAATAGAAAAAAACTTGAAAGAGAAATTCATGAATAGAGTAAAACAAGATTGTAATGAAAATTTCGAGAATGTAAAAAGATAAGTTGTTTACATGTTTTTTTTTCATGTCTACCATTTTTGATTGACTCTATAGAATTAGACGATAATATGAATTTACCGTTGTTTTGTGAATCAATACAGTATGAGAATGAAAAGTCACGCATGAAATCAAATCGTTGCTTATTGCTACACCAATAATCTGATGATACGAATTATCAGAAACGTGAATCATTTTTATTCTCGTTCTGTCGAGCAGACCGGGCAAGAAATTAAGTCCAATTCAGTTCCTGGTCTAAAACTGCGTTTATAAATAGAGTTGAGCTATGCGACTCGTTCTATTACACAAATTACATTGATTCCCAGGGATTACACCCTGATGAAGTAAACGATGTGTATGATGTTTCACTCTTTTCATTCAACTCAATGCTCAACTTCAGGCATTGTTAATGAAATTTCTAGATCGTCATACTCTCTGATCATGACTTCATCATCGTATATTTTTCCACACTTTACTGAGAATGGAAGAGAAAAAGAATCTCAACATAACTGTACGTATTTTTTATTAGCCCTTCTAGCGAAACTCGAATTTATGGACTGACGAAAGCTCTAAGACACAAACTGTAGTTCTACTTGTTCAAGCCATTTGAAGTTTTTTTTACATGAAAAAATAATCATAAGATTTGCTTTAAACGAAAAGTACTTTTTCTAACTTACGTACATCATACAATGTTAATATNAGAGCTATCTCTATATGTCCATTCAGAGGAAGGTCTTCGTGAGCATAAATCATGTCGTGAAGTGACTCTATGTTTTACAGAATCACATATTTGATTCTCTTCTGTATACTGCATGGAAACAGATGGGTGAAGATCGTTTTTACCATCACATATCTTTTGACCGCGACGAAATCAGTAAACTATTATGCAGATAGTGAGTTTTACGTAATATCTTTCGAAGTAGTGGAGTAATCTTTTGTATGTGTGCTGGATCAGCCCTTTTAGGTTTTGGGTTTTCAATATCAGTGTTATATCTACGAAACGTGAAAATTCGTAAACAAAGACTTATGTTGAAGGAGAAATCGAATCATGTATCGTCTTTATTTTTGTCTCACTGTTATTTGAAAATTAGTTATATTTGATCGAGTATTACAAAAATCTATTTGTCTTGATAATCTGGATTTTAGGAACTAGTTCACATGACATGAGTTCTATCTATACAATTTCTACTATTCATAGTTGATTATTGATTCTTCCTGAGATTTCAATAAAAATTAGAAGCTGCTTTAAAAATAAAAGTATTTCCATTTCACTCGCAGATGACTAGATGGTTTTCATGCACTAATCAATCATGAAAGATCTAACGCTTGTGTTCAGAAGACTTATTTTAAAAAGCTTAAATGACAATACTATTTCATTTTAATATTTAAAAATTGGATTTATTATTTTTCATACCTTCCGGTTGATATTGACATAAACAAGAAAAATAGAGAATCCCTTTCTTTCCTCTGCTATTATTGTTATCCACAAAAGTCTGTCAACTACTAACATCATATTTAATCAGATGCACATTAATATTTACTAATATCGCGGCGTATGAATGTTGTTGTTTAATGAAGTCAATCAAATCGACGTATTATGCCCTTTCGGATATTCATACAACGGGCTATCGGAATTCGAAATAAATATCCATCTGTGTTTGCCGATGAATCCATTCTCTGTTGTTTTGCAAGTTGTCGTTAAGCGTACACACCTATAACAATAGAATTTGTTTCGGACTTATTTCTTGTTTTTACTAAATCGAAGATGATCACCTTCCATCAGATTATCTCTGTTCAAATACATTTTTGAATGATAACATTTATTAGTTTGTTTACTTGAAACTATCGTACAGTTTTCTGTCAACTTTAGCTCACGTTTCAATAGTAGCAAGACAATTATTAATGGTAAACATTTTAGCTTTCTCTGTTGAAACTATTTTTTAACAATTCTACTTTCTTCGTTTACTTATCGCTAAATCTTTCTAATTTGTATATTGTTTTTGCCACTATCGATCGTTATTTAATTAGTTCGAACAATTTTACATTCATCACATTATTATTCCCAAAATGAATTATATCATCTCGTGATTAATATTCAAGTACTCATTCAGTTTAGTTTTTTATCAACTAGACACATAGGACAAAGTAAAAAGTTGCTAATTCAAGTAATTCTAACTGCTTCATATTCATTATCCTACCGTGTTTTACAAATAACATTGACTATCTCATCAACATAACGATAGAATAGTTTTTATATCTGATATAGGACATCATTTAGCACATTTGAATTGCTCTATATCATTTTTATTCGTGCATTCACTAACAAGTTTTCGATTCCGTCTGCAAATTCGACATATTTCTCATCACTATAAATGGAACACGAGCTACTTGGTGATAGAAGAGTCAATCCAATCATTTTACCAGAACAACGATACTAATTAAATATATTAAGTTTACATTTAAAATATATTAATTTTTACATTGAATCATAAAGAACAACCACATTCAACAACACGCATATTTTCATGTCTCTTTAAAACTAAATTAGGTCCATCATAATATAAAAGAATCGTTGATGAAAAACGCTTCGGTCGACAACATGGTATCGGAACTTTATTCGGATATTTTTGATGAAGTAAATTTTGAACGATGAAATAAGTACCCATGTTCGATTGTGTATGACATGTACCAGAACATAGATTCATTTCATATGAACTTGGTTCAATAATCCATGATGACCAATTAAGTTCAGAAAATGATGCACGTAACGGACGAACTTGACAGTAGGATGGATCATCAGGATAAGTTACTAATTGATTATCATAAAATGATGATAAATCACGTCGTGATATTGAATGTGATGATCGTCGAAAATACAATGTTAAAAATCCAGATGAAAATAAAGACAATTTTGGTTGGTTATGAGTAAATTTAAGTTGAAAATGAAATGGAAACGTNTTTTAACCAATGATCATCTTTCGAAAATGTTTGATTCAATGAAATATTGAATGTTGAAAGATAAAATTGAATGGTGGATAGTTTATGAATGGGTAAAATAAATTCTGCATATGTAAGATATTCTAGCGTACCATTGTATTCAAAATGATAACTAATATTTGTCAATGAATATTGATGTTGATTCGGTAAACTTACAATAAAATCAAGATCATCTGATAAATGTAGATTTGAATATTGATTGACGTAACGTTTCTTTCTTTGAATACCTATATCATCATAGATTTGTCGATAAATTGATCGCATGAATTTATTCATAATCGTTGATGAACGAGATAGATTTGGATACGGACGACTCGATGATAAATTAAGAAATTCTTTGAATAAAGATAACCGTTGAATTTCTTCCGAAGATAAGGTCGTCGTTGTTGTCGAAGCTAATTAGAAAAAATAATGTTTGGTATTTTTCCTTTGTACCAGGTCACACAATATTATGTGGAAAAAACTTATGACAATATGAGGTATGTACTCAAAGGTTTGTAATCATTTTAGTCTCAATGTGCAAGTGTGAACTTCTGTAATGCCACATATAGACACAGCACTTTCTTGGACATGGGAAATTCAAATGTGTTACAATACTGAATGATCAATTAAATTGAAATGTACGAATTATTCTACTAACAGAGAATACATATCTACTGAACAAGACTTGCATTTATACTCTTCCTTTTTTTTGTTCACAACGATCATTGAAGTAGATATTCTCCGATGTAACGAAAGTACGATAAAAATCATTTTTTTAAAATTCTAATCTGAGTAAGTTACTAATAAGATGAAAACAAAACAGTACTCTTTCGAGTTGTTCTAAAATCCTTCTGATTCTGGTTTTTGAAAACTAAGGCAATTTCATCTAATGTTTGACTTGTGTCTAGTCGTGTATCCATTGAAGTTCGATATGAAAATATTTCTAAAGAAGAATTTCATTTGCCTATCAAAGTAACGCTTGATTTGATAACCTATGTTTTTGACATATGTCCTAGAGAGCGAGTGAAATCGAAAACAAATACTTACTAATCATTGAGGATGTTGATGTTTTAGTTATTGTCTTAAGTGACTGAGCAAGCACTTGTTGTGATGATGATGATGATTGCTGATATTTCATAGTTGTCAAAAGAAATATAGTAATGACGATAATTAAACAAACAGCAACAATAAATGTTACAAGTACGAAAATATTTGATTTAGAGGGCATGGGTGTCCGTTTCAGTGTGGATGTGGGTGCTGGTGTTGGTGTCTTTGTGGATATGGGTGTGGTTGTGTTTTTGGATGTGTTTAAGGATGTTTGTGTGGGTGTGGGTTTTCGTAACAATCTTCAGAAAAACATCATGCATACTATAGGCAAATATAAATCCTGACACCCACACCCTAGAAAATTTCTTTTTGATCCTCTTCTCGACTGACTGAAGTAAAATGAATCCACATAAACTAAATATCACAATATTCATTATACATGAGAAACTAAGTTCGCTTGTCTTCGACAATATAAAGGATGGACTTTTGTTGAAGGTGAAAAACTAAATATATGTTTCTGATACCAACGTAGAAAAAGATTTTGTTTAGTGACAATTTTCTATTATACAGTGATGAACGATTATATTTGATTGAAGTGTAATTATAAATGTGAGTTGATTTCCCTATTGTAGTTTAAATGATTGTAGACGGAAATATCGATGAAAGTGTTAAAAGTTACCCCAGTACAACGGCTTAATTCAACTATAGTCTGTTCATTGTCTGGTTCGTGTTGAATAAATATACATGTTCCAAAAACGATCATTAGAATTGAAGTATGAATGCTTCTCAAAATTCCTGAAATAGTTTCTCGAATGTAAGATTTGACGTTTTATATGAATCGGAAGTTAGGCTACTTCTATAGACACAAGGAGCTAAGGTAGAGGTTCATTTTTTCTTCAAAAGCGTTCAAAATCGTCATCCTCATCACTATCTTTCAATGTAGGTCCTGTTTTCTTGAACAGTATAGCATGATCCAGTTCTGAGCAATGGCAAACTGATGTTTAGTAAGCACTATTCACTCATGGTCTTGGGCTGCGTGCTAAGATCTTGCATAAGAATGCCACATTCTTAGATCTTAATTGCATCATATAAATTTGTACCCAAGATCCATTCACTTTTCTGTACCTTGTATTTTGGCCAAGATCTTGCTTACAAGATGTTTCACTAGGGCATAGATCTTTAAAACCAGAATATCTTTGCTTAAAAAATATTTATAAGTCCTTGTCAATTCAAAATTTTACAAAGCATACATTATTTGTTAAAACATTTATTTATAAAATAGAAAAATTATTATTGATGTACATTTTAACACAATATTATTAAATAGAACAAAGTCGAATAGATGTCATTGTTAAAAATATCAACAAAAACAAAGAATAACACCTTAAATCATCGATTTTTAACAGAACATTTGTTCACCTTGTGACTAAGTGAAATATCAATAGAAATTATCCAATAGAACTATGAAGCTTTCTTATACTTAAAATCTTAAGATCATCTGACAGAAGCACTGGAGTACGGCACTTTTTTCTTAATTTATACGTGCTTTATGAAAAAATACAAAAAGAACTTTTCTCCTTGTTTCCTATAACACACATGATGATGCGTACGACACTATCATGAGATGCCACCCGTTTGGAATCTAAATAGCTAAGTGAAGTAGACTGAAGACCAATAGAGAAATGCTTTTTGATTGATCGGTGGCAACATTCAAAATTAGGATATATTTCTGGATGGGTACGACCAACTAAAGCGAAACATGACAGCTTTGCAGAAAATAAATTCATCTATTCATGAAAAAATTTCACTAATATTCAATATTTCTAATGTAACATCTCGGTATTGTTATCTTGGACGACGAGGCGGTGCATATATACAATGAAGTTCATAGAGTCAAATACATATAAGCAGATGTATTTTTAATGCTGAGCAAATTTTGAATTACAATGAGCATGAATCATTCATTTGTTAAACTTAATGATCTATCTAACTAAATTTTGAATATTTTATATTTTCTAGAATCTTAATCATTTCGATGCTCTAGTCTGCATTTTGATTCCCTTATCGTCTATATTGTATCACCTGCTGACAGCAACACTTCGCTTGTTCAATGTATAATCTATTTTTGCATTGATTATAGTTTATTACCTGTGAATACTTTTGATATGTATTTAATACTAAAAAGAGAAAGTCACAATCAAGAGAGTTAAAATATTTGTTCAGCTCCAATAAATGAGCGAGTGAATATTGTTGCATTTCGATATTCGAATGCACAACATGACAAAACTAGACTTCAACATGAATATGACTATTCACATTCCAGTATATCAAGAAACAGAGATTACACAATTATATGACGCATAACGAAAGTAAAATTTATTATCACTCGGACTAATCTATTCAATATAGTGTTTCTATTTTTATTAATAAAAACAATTATTTTATTCAATAGTCCCATATCAGTTTAATTGATATTAACCTCTTTTTAATATGTTCCTCTCTGCATCATCATAGATATATTGATATAAAAACGATTTAATTTTTTCATAGAACATTTAAAACAAAGATGAGAGAAAATAAAATACTTAATTCAAACAAAACTATAGTTAATATGAATATCGGCAAGGTCCAGACTTAAATCGATTATCAATCAATGAAAGAAATTTTCTATGATAGTCATTCATTCATCAGAATCTAACCGAAGACTCATCAATTTTGATTGATAAACTTTCATGCTTGCGTAACTATGGCAATAGGATTACGATGATGTTATTGAGCAGTCAGTTATGATTAGATGAATAACAATATCCAATCGATCCATAGAACTATTATAGTTTTTTGTTATCGAATTCTTTACAATAAAAATAGTACCAATGATCAATCCATTTTTATCAGAACTGGGGATGAGGATGGATATGGGAGCGTAGTGTCCTGCATCAGTTGGGTTTTAAAACACTGGAAGTCCACATTCAAGCACATAAGCTTCGGTAAGCATTAAGCTAGTTGATCCGGTGCATGCGCGGTCACACTCACTGTACATCGATTGTCCAGATGAATCGTTCAAGCTGTTCTGACTAAACGGAGGCTTGTCTTGTTTTAAAACCTGATGCGATTTTGATCTCGAGGGGTGAGTAAAAGTGTGAAAGAGCGATTCGAGTATATCAATCCCATCCACAAACATCCGTTCTTAGAAACTTCTATGCAATTGAACTGATACGGATGTAAACAATAAATCATTGACAGGCGGTTCTTTTGTCACATTATTACATATACATTCATTTTTCGTCTCATTCTTTATTATCAAACTGGAATAAACGAGGAGAGAGTGAGAAGGAATAAAAAGAAGAACGGTGAACATTTCATCGTATTCGTCGGAAATGAACTCTTACGTCATATTGGATCATTTTGAGAGAAAAAATTGAGCAAGCATATATCTTTCATCGAACACAATCGGCTAAAAAAAATAGACTGTGTTATATTATAATTTGAAATATAGAACATTCTATGATACAGTTGACGCATACTCTTCGCTTCAATAATACATAGAAAGAAAAACATGATCATCTTTTCTTTCCTTAAATAAACAATAAGTCATTTTGAAAAAGTTTATTATTAAGAATTTAAATAATTTCCATCGAAAAATTCTTTTTTCTCATTGAAATTTTTTATCGTATACAATATCACTCAGAATCTGATTTTTCAATTAAGAATTACTCAATTATATGTAAGTCATAATATCTATTATTTTAGTAAAATATATTTATTAATTTTGATGCTAAGATATATTTTTAATTTCTTTTAAATTAATCATAGTAATATACTTTGTAGAAAACACGATGTTATATTTGTTTAGTAGCGCCCTATTGATTGAAAGTGCTTCTTTTCATAATTTTTTCTAACGCAAAATTCAATTAAGAGAATCTGATGTGGAGATTGAAAGAAAAACATTTTTGACTTATGACTCTTCCTTAATTAGTGTTGTCCTCGAAGTGTCGTTCATCTTGATAGATACTGAAAATGAAAGAGTTTGTTTTCTTTTCGTCACATGAGGAAATACTACTCAAACGAAAGTTTTCTATTGTGAAAGATAGTCTGAGAAACGGAATCAATTTAGATTCTTTATTAATCTAATCAATCTATTTTTTGACAATTTCAAATCGATCTAGAACATGTAATAAATAGCTGAGAAATGCATTAAAAGCGATTTCTTAATGGAATCGGACGGCATTTACTTGGAACAGAAACCGTAAGCAATTTAAGTAATTTTGTATGTAGAATGTAAGGAAGCTAAGTTAAAATTTTATCCACTTCATTTCGATCTTGATTGAGGTTAACTGATAGAAAATGAAAAAAATTGAGGTTGGGAAGACGTTAGTTATAAAAAGAGAAGTTTAATGAAATGACTTTTTTTTACAAATATTTATATAATAGGAAGTGTTTAATTAGTTTATTTTCATTGAAACAATAATAGGACAGATAAAAGAAGAAAAGGCAATGATGTTACGAATTTGAATGGAATATAAGAAAAAGAAAATAGTTTCATTTTTAGATCAAATGATGAATGAATTGGAAATTTTACCGAATGAATTGTTTTTAAATATATTTTCTTATTTATCATGGGATGAAATTTTAATCTCATTATGGTCATTGAATAAACGTATTGATTCTATTATTTGTTTGACATTTTCAATAAATAAAACTGGAATTATTTTACATAAACCAGGTTTATGTTATAAGACATTTTATAAAATATTATTACCGTTAATATTTAAGTCACCATCTCTTTCTTCAAATATTAAATACATTCACTTTAATGGAAATAATTCTATTTCTTTTGATTTTATTTATCAAAATATTTTTTATCGTAAAAAAAAACAAACATTTTATTTTCCTAATCTTAAATCACTTTACATTACTCAATGCGTATTATCTAAACAATTAATCCAAACATTATCTTTACTTATTAAAAATCAATTAGATCAACTTACATTAACGTTTCATGAAGATAACTTCAAAATATTGTCTTATGAACCAGAATCTTCATCGATTACTGTAAACCAAGGTAACCAATAAATCTGTTCTACACAGGAGCGATTTTTACTGGCTCGACGTAAAATGTCTATGTGGGGTACAGATAGAACGGTGACCATTAGTCACCGACTGATTATCTGTAGTGTTTTATTAAACATAAGGAATACAGATAGCATTGTATTACTCATCGGAATGGAGATGTTACTTCTATCGGACTTAAAAATCTTTGGTTACGGAAAGGTAATTTCGATATCACATTGACTATCAAACGGATTGAGATTGGATGTGTGTCTCTATGTGAGTATGAGAGCATTTCATTTTTCCCTTCTGATTGGAACACGTCGAATGAATTCAGACCCATGTAGAATCCGAGTTCAAGTACTAAAATTTTGGATACGATGAGATTCAGTTACACGTTAACTTCAATTCCAACCTGATTATTATGAAAATTATCGATGAGATTGTCTGAGAAATGTGCCAAGTGTTCTATAGTCGCCGATAGAGATAAGCAGGAAAGAACAAATTCGTATTTTAGGAACAGTTACCAGATATAAACTTTTAAAAAAGTTCGTGAAAGTATTAAAAAAGAAGATTCCAGTCCAAAAATGTTGAACTCGCAGGACTCTACTTTTCATCATGTCAAGTTCTATATTTTGAAATGACCAAAAGTTATTCCAAACTCTCTTATGTTTATTTCTCGACTACAGCAAAGTTAAATAAAACGACGTATGATTGTGTAATAGAGATCAGTAATTTTTCATACATAGGAAATATTTCCCAACTTGTGAACTAATAAGCTAAAGTTAGGAATGCTTGTGTAGCATTATCTAGGTATGAACCAGACTCAGTGGGGGACTGGTTGCCTGATACTAACCTGACTTTGTCCTCCTATTAACTGGAATTGGTGGATACCTAGAATTAGCTTCGGCATTGATTATGACATTTCGTATTACTTCTGTAAGAGAATTATTGAATTTAAGGAAGTCATTAGATACGTTTCATTACATGTTCTACATTTAATTGACATTTAATAGTTACACTAATAAAAGATACGGTCGTTACAAATGTGGTCGTATTAAATGTATAAAAGAAAAGATAAAGCAAACATAAGAAAATTTGATATTTTACAAGTTTTAATAAAGGGAATAGAAAAAGAGAATTATATTTCGATTGCGAATGAATAGAAATTGTTTTTGTTTTTTTTTACACAATTCAATAGAAAGCATAAAAACTATATTTCAACAACTTTTATGTC
>OENT01003161.1:0-14386 GCA_900239685.1 Rotaria macrura | reverse complement strand
AAAGTGGTACACACACTGAATTGATACAACAACGTGGAGCTTACTATAAAATGCTTGCTCGAAATAATTTGAACTAGTTAATTGTTGCATCCTGTTTTAAATTTCGATTTTTCATAAAATATTTTCAGACTCTAAATATTTTCAAGACAATAAATGAGTAATATTAAAGTAAAATATAAAATCAAACAAAAATGAAGAGAAACAGTCGAATGAATCGTCGAGAAGTCTATATATTACTCAAACTATCTTACCATTCTCAAAGTAACAACAGACAATAGGAGAAATCTTGAAGTATGATGGAGTTGATAAGAATTCGAAAGTAGTTATGAGTGATTGTACGACAATGAAACTAATTTTGTTCTCCTAAACTAGCAGATGCTTATATGATACGATCATAGTAAGCGAGAAGGAAACGAGAGGGAAGCATGATGGTATTGATGTTATTATTTTTTGAAAATTAACTCTTTCCGTTTGTGATTCTGTTTTCTTTCACGATGCAAGAAAAGAGAACATGAAATATAGATAAAGGAATTTCAATAATATCAAACCTAAGACAACTCTCGCACAAAAACAGCAATCGAAAACAAACAGAAATATTGAGGAAAGAATCTACTCTATTCTCACTTTTATCATTGTTAAAAAACACGCAACCGATAGCAGGAGTAAAAAGCAGATAATAGAAGTAAAACATGAACGTTCTGCTTCTGCAACACTATTCGAAAACATTCGCTCCAAAGTCATTTAGATTTTTATTTATTTTTATGATTCATGATTTCGTTCTAGTTTGTTACGACACCAGTATCTATGACATGAATAGAAGTATTCGTATCAAAATAAAAACAAAATGTTTAGATATATGAGATAAAATAAATGTATTTCTCAATGCAGATTACTCTATCAATTTTGTAAAACATACTCTGAAAAGAGTGTTGAAATGGTGAGAGCTAAATATCCCACTCTGTGGTCCCATATGATTAAATTGACAGACCTCAAATTAATAACACCTTAGTAATTCAGTAATGACCAATTGCAGACTTTGAGAGAGAAATTCCATAACTGTTACAGATCCTGAAAGAACTATTTGTAAAAGAATTACGATTAAATGTCGTTTGCAACTCATCAGAATTTATCAACTGCTATCTTATTCCTCTTTATGGAGAGGATAAAATAACAAATGAGGAGTAGACGGAATCCGAAAGTAATGCTTGTGTGACTTGCAACAACTGCCGCGCCATCTTTTACATTTGAATTTGGTTAGAGTTATACTGATATCTTTTATCAAGGCTGTTGAAATGCAGATTTATTATTAACAATTGTTAGAAGTCACTTGATTTTCACTATATGAGATTGTATATTCAACTATCCTAAGAAGTATGATAACGAATATTTTCATGGCAGTTCAAATGTTTTAGCTGAATAAATAAATTGATATCATTTGTAGGATAGAGTTCAAACAAAGAATGTTTAACGTGCAATAGATTTATTAAAATAGATAAAAAGATGAATCGTTAAAAGATTTATGTTTAGTTTTGTAAAGATACATCTGTGAAGTATCTTTTATAAATGTAACTGACGTCAGAGCATAAAATCAATACTAATCAAAGAAAGAAAAAGAGTACCGCTGAAGCAAAGAAGTTCAACTCGTATTTTTTATGACACTATTACTTATGCCGATGAAAAATAGAATGCATCACAAGACACCATCGGAAAATAATTGATGACTTCATACGTATTGAGATTCGATCTTACTTGGCCTTGCCTTCATGGCCATCTCATATATTCAAGCACAATTATATCAAGTCTTTTAAACACTCAACATGCCGATGTAGAAGACTTATCTCATATAGATTCGTGCGTAATACACTAACTACAAAGAAATACAAATAAATGAATATGCAGGTATGCGTAGTAGAAATTAACCTAGTGGATTCGAATAGTTTCCCTTAAACTGTTTTCCAAAATATCGAAATCTAAAGAAAAGAAAGCTTTAAGAAAAATTCAACGACTAATAAAATGTGACAAAAAATATTAGAGAAGATAGTTTATATTGATCAACTGCGATTTGATTGTTAAACGTTTTTCTGTACACTTTTTCTTGAAGAAAAATGGGCATCTGTTTGAAATTGAATAAAAAATAAATAAATTCTCTGAAAACATAAATCAACTAAATGAGACTGTTGTTTTCTATTTTAGATTGAACATAATATAAGAAGCAGGATATCATCTTATCAAGAACAATTAAAAATTCAAAGGGTCATTGGGAAACAGAAACATTCTCATAATTACTGCACACACTGTGTATAAGCTTCACTTTCGAAAAGTAGTGACATTCTTTAGCAAACTTGATCTATGTACAAGTTTTGTTTTTAAAATCTGAATGTTACAATGTCTTGAGAAAGAGTGATGTGAAAGTTTGAACAAAATAACAGCAGCACTGTTGTATTCGGCACATCCCTAATCAGTAAGTTTGTTTGTAGTTTACATTGAATAGAGATCTTGTATCTACCACTACTTCATAACTATTGATTAATACATAATTACACAGAAAATATCTAATAACGTTTTTTGTTTTTATTTTCTTCGTTTTCAGTTGATAGAAGCCGTAAAACGAAATGGTATTGATATTATTAAACATGGTTTCATTAACTAGCTATCGATCGAATTCTTTAGAGAGTTTAAAAAAATCCATACGATAAAAACGAGATAATAAATGAAAATAATTTAAAGTTGAAGCAAGAATTTCAATATTATGTTTGTAAGAAGCGAATTTAAATCACATGAAAAGAAATTGTCAATGCCAAGTTTCACACCGTTTTCTAATTAGAAACACCTTCCATCCAAGATACTATGCAAAATATGATCAATGCCGAACGCATAAAAAACACATTAATAATCGATTCATTCAAAACGCATTGTTACTCTTTCGATATAATTTTATCGAACCCAATCGCTGAGAGAGAGAGAGAGATCAATCAAGTTTCAAATATTATTATAATTAGTAGAACAAAAAATTGTACGAACGTAAAATGAATACAAATTCTATCGAAGTTCTATGGTCATAAGTTGATAGCATGTCGATTATTCTTGTGTAGAGACTAGTTTAATTTTACTTGTATAATAATCATACATTAATTACAATTGTTTTTGAAATTGTCTCTATCACAATTTCAATTAGACTGTTCGATGTGACTGAAACCTATTTTTGCCTCTTTCCAAAAATCCATAGGTTGTATATGAAAGTTTTCGTACGCACCCATATGAACATATGTACTACGAAAAAGAGGGACATGTGTACAGAGTCATGTTTTAAATAATTTTTTAGTGAACTACGTGTGGAGATCACCGCGACAAAAGTTTGGCATGTGACAGTTGCACCACATAGTTGAATGAATAATTTTTGTTAATCATTCGACAAGAAATAAGTTTTTTCTATCGGATGATGTGCGTGACGAATGCCTACTTGGTTGACTATATTTATATTTTTCGCTCAAGCGAGATAAAGAAAAATTGAATGACACGAGCTGTGACATAACCTTGCGAATCGATGATTTATTATACTTTGGTTTTATGAGGGTTACGTTTTCTATTTTTCATTATAGGCTTATTTGAAATACATCAAATGGACAACAAACAAACGCTTTTTAATGAAACAAGCAATATATCTATTAATATTAATGATAAAAATGCAAACAATAGGACATTTGTCAGTAATAGGTATATGGCGGAAGTAAACAGTTACCAATCAGATAAACGATAAACATGTAATCTATTTTAGCTTTTCTGATTGGCTTCGATGTTTTAGCCGAAAAAAGAGTAATGACCATTATTTAAATTTCGACGATGATATTAATGAGGATAAACCAGTCAGCATTCTTCGATTAGTAAGTGCTTGAAAACAGAGTAAAACAATTCTTTTGATGTATTTACTCATTTCTATCTAGTTTCGATTTGCAGATCGAACTGATATTGCCCTTATGACTATTGCGTTATTGTTGATTCAACTTCACACGATTTTCATTCTCTTGCGTTTAGTTCTCATCGGTCGTATCACAGGATTATTTTCTATGATATCATTTGGTAATGATTGTGCTAGTCAACAACATAATTCAGCAGTCTTAATAGACAATCAATATGTATATGCGTCAAGCAACAAGTTCAATATGCTCAACGATACTACTTCATATAAGTAATTCACTAAAAACGATATTTATAATTCATTCGTATCTATTAATCAGTTTTTATTTTAAACCTTAGTGTGCAATATATTAATAATACATATTTTCTATCGACCTCAGCTACTCCAATGTCATTATTTCGAGAGCAAGTTATGAATATCGTTCAGTGGTTATTCAGTAAGTTAAATGAACGAAATGATAGCTGTCTATGAGGCATGATAGAGATAATATTTTCTTTTGGTTAATATAGTTGTTGGTACTGTGGAATATTTTTGTCCTACTATTGAATACTTTATATGGACTAATAGTATGCGGCGACAAACATTTCGTATGAATGTTACGCTCTTTCGCTCTTTGATTCAGCGTGTAAGTAAAAAAAGTTTCTACTAATGAAACGAGCAGCTATCAGAGTTTAATATTAATTTTTATCAATTAACGAAAACGGTAGAAAAATTGAACGTCGAAAAGAAAATTGATGTAAAATGAAGTAGACATATAGTGATGAAGAAATTTTATTCTTCAAACAAATTAGTATGGTTTTCAAGGAGACTGTGACGACGAGCATTTATTGTCTTCATCACAATATTGCCTATCGTAGTTCCTAATTAACATAAGCTATGCATGAGTATGTACAGTAAGTATGCCAGTATGATGAGAATAAAGAAAAAATAACTTTCCATTCGGTCCCCAACAATGCTACGCACGATATCATTTTTAACGATGAGCTGAGATAAACTATTGCCAGTAATAAAATAATCTCATCGAAAAGATTCTACTTGCAACTATGATGATTTCTAATAGAAACGATTTTTGTTGCTGATGAAATTACAGTTTATTCGATTCCTTCATATCATTCAATCGTATCGTTTGAATAACAAAAATCACATGCTCATATACACAACAAGGACAAAGACGGATAGATTATGAAAAGATTGAATACGAAAAGAAAGGAAGGACAATTCATAAGATGAGAAAAATAGTGAAGGAGGGTTAAACATGATATGAAAAATGTAGTCGAGCAAAAATATTACACCCCTGGATGAAATTTGAACGCTTTCAGCATATAACGTAACATATACTGAACATCGGTGTAACGTGTATGCTCACACCGATATAGAACATGAATTTTTATTGATGATTGGTATTGATAACTATGAGACTGATTCGAATATAGTAAAAAGTAAAGCGCTTGAAGATAATATGAAATCAATGAAAAACAGCTAGCATTGGCATGATAAGGACGAGGGCGCATAAGACCACGAATCGACCCATTGGTATTTTCTCAGACAAACCCTACTGAATTTGTTTATCAACGAAAAGAGCATGCCGAGACGAACATTTTGGGACCAAACTTATGAGATTTTGATTGAATTTCGACGACAAAAACTTATTAACAAAAAACGCATTTTTCGTAACTTATTGAATAATTGTTCTGTGCGCTATGGATTCAATTCCATCATACATTTATAAGAAAAAATGGTACTTTAATTATGAATTTACTAGCTCCTGAGTAGGGCTTCAAGTCTATATGCAAATGATAGATTGATACTTTAGTTCCATCAGATAAAGATCCAATTTATTGAGAAGTACTATTATTGTTTTTACTATATTTGCAACTTATCCTCATCTTTCAGCAAACACTTTAGTTTAAAAATTGAAGTAACCAAGCTTCTCATGTTACTCATTTGATAGCCTCTTTCAAAAGCTTCAAAATCATACGTTTTGCAGAGTAAACACAATATGGCCACTAGAAAAATCCAGAAGCGCACTCTTCTCATGGTAAGATTTCGTACATTTCTTACTGCAAAATAAACAGTCTAATCCCAAACAAATACAAGATTTGAAATGAGCAGAGGAAATTGAGTCGATTTGTATATGTTTCAAATTTTTCAGAGAAATGTTTTTTCATCGAAATGTTTCACGCTACTCCCTCTCAGAGAATTTTCAAAAACTGGGATCTGTCATAAATAACAGTTTTCCTCTGAGATGAAGTGCTAGAGCTTCTAAAAAGCAAATGAAAGTGAAATGGCAGGGAAATAAACCATCAAGTGATGTTTTCAAGAGATCAAATTCTTGAAAATTCCCTGAGGGGGAGTAGCGTGAAATATTTCGATGAAAAAAAATTTCTCTGAAAAATTTGAAACATATACAAATCGACTCAATTTCCTCTGCTCATTTCAAATCTCGTACTTGTTTGGGATTAGACTGTTTATTTTGCAGTAAGAAATGTACGAAATCATACCATGAGAAGAGTGCGCTTATGATTTTTTCTAGTGGCCATATTGTGTTTACTCTGCAAACGTATGATTTTGAAGCTTTTGAAAAAGGCTATCAAATGAGTAACATGAGAAGCTTGGTTACTCTAACTTTCAGGTTCGAATGTTTGTTGCAAGTTACTTGAGATGAAAAATATAGGAAATATACTAATAGTACTGCTTAGTACATTCAATCTTAATGTACAATAGCTTGATAATAAATTAATAATTTATGTGTGAAATTGAATTCCTTTTCAAGAGGTATCAAATTCATCATTTAAGAACCGATTTATCTCAAATATTCAATATAGAATTGCGTCCACTGTTCAGGGGTCAAGTATTCAATAAGTTACGAAAAATGCGTTTTTTGTTAATAAGTTTTTGTCGTCGAAATTCAATCAAAATCTCATAAGTTTGGTACCAAAATGTTCGTCTCGGCATGCTCTTTTCGATGATAAAATATTCAGTAGGGTTTGTCTAAGAAAATACCAATGGGCCGATTCGTGGTCTTATGCGCCCCCGTCCTTTTGGGGTGCAACAAATCTAAGACCTTGGGATTTTGTGCAAATAGATTTGGATTTGCGATTGAGATTTGGTTTCTGTGTAGTACGGCTACCAAGTTGGACACATGTTAGATTGAAAACAAATCCCAAGTCCAAACCCAAATCCCGAACATATCACCAATCACAAATCTAAGATGAACAAAGCAATATCAACAATCCTGTGATCTAAATCTAGACGACATCCACATCTAGGAACTGAATTCGAAACATACTCCAAATCCCGATATCGAATCCAAATCCAAGTCCAAACCTCAAAGATTTGGTGACAAATCCCAAATCTATTAAAGATTTGTTGCACCCCTGAATAACTTGCATGGCACACAACCGTATAAGAGAAATTCTTACTTATCAAGTTTGATGCTTCTTCCATTTTTACTATCCTAGATCATATGATCTAACAGCATACTTATGATCTTCGAGATTTTCTTTTCGATGCTCAGAACTTCTATGCTTTCGCCTTTGAAACTTGCCAATTTGGCATTTTCCTCTTTTCTGTCTTTTCCATCAAATCCAACACTACTTAGAATTTCTGTAATTACAAGATGTAATGCACCTGTTTACTTAAACAACCTCTCGTATCATGCTGAGAGACAGATTCTCACGATATTATTAAAGAAATCGAAACTATTTGGATATAACCGACACTGATATTTTCGAAGTGAACTGTAAATAAATGCACATAAAATTGGCGTTACTCATGTACCAAAACTTCGATTTAGTTATATGAAAAGTATCATCGTGCGAACAAAAGAACTCAAGTCGAAGAAAACGATCTGAAAAACAGTCGAGTTCAATAATTCCGATCTCCGAAAAATGATCGGATTTCTCTGAAGCTGACAGGAGAGATGTGAGAAAAATCATAGATCGGGCATAAAAACGTTAGAAATCACTGGAAGATGGGAAAGGTATTATGAACAGAAATTTCGACGATTTTTCTCCATGATGTGTGGCCAGTATCTGCCGAGAAAAGAACACGAATTTACTGAAGTTCACCGAAAACATTCTGATAAACTTCCGGCCAGAATACTACTTCTACATTCTGTCGATCGCCCGGTGATTTTCGACGGGAACCGATCCGTACCATCAACCTCGGGGCGTAAAAACGATGAATAGAAAGGCACCGTAACCTTTAATCCTGGAAAACGGCTCGTAGAATGGTATGAATAATTACGGTAAAACCCAACGGTAGAAGTGATTGCTTGTAAAGTAAGTCAATACTTGCATTTCCCATCACTGCTGTCTCATGGCCGTGATTGAGTCCTATGAAATTTATCTTTCGGTGTGTTGCTATTTGACAGTTACTTCTACAGATTGGCACACGTTTTAACAAGTCGCAGGGACGATACGTTTCTCTGGTGTATTTTAATGCTTTTTCAACAATTTTCCTTTCCTTGGGAATGTTTCATCTATCATGTTCAACAGTGATGGGATCAGTTCGTGTTTTTTACGAACCGAACCGAACCGATTAAAAGATAAAAAAACGTTTGTCGATTTCTGCTCTTCTTTTCAAAGATATTCATTTATAAAAATGTATTGACGACGTGATTATAATACTTTCGATAGTTCTAAGAGTGACTTAGAAAGCTGAACTGCAGAAGATTTTTAAAGTATAACTATTTCCTCTTTTACGTTAGAAATATTTTTCAACCGTAAAAGACTACAGTGTACTTTTAGTGAATAGCCAATTTCTTTCGAAATGAAGAACGAATCATTAGATTTTTTTTCATCGGTCAGTGCAATGAGTAGAATTTGTTTCGGCTAGCAAGTCATTGTTCATGGAAGGACGTTGTGTGAAAATTTCATGTAACCTAATTTTGAGAAATAATCTCAATATGTTACACTTTCCAGCTTTTGTTCTTTACTTTTTTAGTATATCGTTTCGGATTGACGAAGCACTTGAAAATAGTAACCTAATGATGATGGGAAGTACATCTATTATAAAGGAAACAGTTGTCCTTCAAAATATAACGATTTTATCGAAATTCTAAATTTTATTTCGGATTTTACAGCTTGAGAGGTAATAACCACTATGATTGTCTAAATTTGAAAGGTCTGAAAATCTCAGTAAAGTTATCCATTTTGAAATATCAGTTAAATAATTTTTCCTAACTTTCTTGCTGTATGTTAAAGATTATTTTAAAATTCAAAACAGAGAGATATTTATTTGGGAATTATAAAGTAATACAAATTGATAATCAATTAATATTATATATATATAAGTCCTTCCTGGTAAAATTTTATCTGTAAAAGTGTATACTGAGTGATGAACAGAACTATTACTCATGAGTCATGACTGAAGGTTTTTGAAGCAGTTGGTTCAGTCATAAGAATGTGCTATACTGTCTTCGAAGTAAACTAACTCATCAATCATTTTATTTATGTTATTCTAAAATATTGTGAAGCTTTCGATCTTATTCAAAAAGTCATTATCAACACTAATTTTACATGAAAGAGAATTACACATAGTACATACAACGATGTCTATTCATATTTTTATTTTTCGTTCTGTTATGAACATCGTACTGAGGAAACGAATTTCTCCCATTCGTGGTGCAATGTGCAGAAGAGAAAGAAAGATAAAAATTCTTCTATATATTATGTGTAATTTTCTTTAGTCTAAACTAAGTGTTGATAACGATGACCTATAGAAAGTGGCTGGCAGCCTCACAATATTGTTGAATAAAATAAATAAAATGAATGATGAATTAGTTAACCTTGTAATTAGTATATTCATATATCCCCCCGGAAAAAAATAGTTAGACTCGGTATTTTCGATCGTTTGTTACTATGAATAGACATTTTGAGAAAAGTAACTATAGATTCGGATAGCCCATGGAATTCTGTACAACTCTATATATATGCATTTTTAATTGCATTTATCCCTTGAAAATAAATTCAAGTGCATTAAAGGCACCCTCATCGTCAGATTCCCCGAAAGTTTATTTGTCATTCAATTTTTCAAATTTATTTCAATACATAAACAATTTAGTACAAAACTAAGGATATATTCTGAATGTACATAAAATTCTCTATCATCCCATGCTTGCCCACCCTTGATTAGTTATATGGATAACTATCCACCAGTTAGTCCTGATCTTAATGCAATTGAAAGCGTATGGGCATGGATGAATAGGTATGTACAAAGAAATCATCCAAATTCACAACAACGTTTAGAAAGACTTGTTCAACGAGCATGGCTTACAATGCCTCAAAATGTAATACGTGGCTATATTAATAATATACCTAATGTTTGTGCACAAATAATAACTAATCAAGGGTGGGCAATCATGGGATGATAGAGAATTTTATGTACATTCAGAATATATCCTTAGTTTTGTACTAAATTGTTTATGTATTGAAATAAATTTGAAAAATTGAATGACAAATAAACTTTCGGGGAATCTGACGATGAGGGTGCCTTTAATGCACTTGAATTTATTTTCAAGGGATAAATGCAATTAAAAATGCATATATATAGAGTTGTACAGAATTCCATGGGCTATCCGAATCTATAGTTACTTTTCTCAAAATGTCTATTCATAGTAACAAACGATCGAAAATACCGAGTCTAACTATTTTTTTCCGGGGGGATATATGTCATCAGATAATATAGATATACTTTACTCATTCACGTTTATTCGGCAGGATAACAAATGTATGAGAATATATTTCTAAAAGAAATCGGTTCCGAATACGTGGAACCGAAGCGAACCGACCGAATATTCCCAAATTTCAAACCGAACCGGTCCCATCACTGATGTACGATCAACATCCCTTCTGTTTTCATGACAATCATTTTTACTCAGAGGTCAATCAATACAACTATTCGTATTGTCACCGTAAAGTTCTTGAATACGGTCGTTCACAGTCTGACATAATAGTACATGAGCGGACAGTATTCACTTTTAATATTAGGCACAATCATAGAGCACTAGATACGTGACTATATGGTCGCGATCTAAGGCTGTGTCTCAAAATTCGAACTTTAGAGTATTAAATCTAAAATACTCTTGGATCAGTCCTATCGAACTAGTGAGTTCTTTTCAAGTGTACAACTTACTTTCAGAACTATTCGGTATGACTCTAACATGAATACATCAAGCAATTACAACAATTCGAGTAGAAACAAGAATCTCTCAATTCATTGAACATCTCATACAGAGTGTAACATTTTTTCCTGATGAAGAATGCATTTACCTACGAAAGTTTTGCATTAGTGAAAATTTCATGAGACAATCAACAACGGTTTCTGAATTGACATGAATTTGACTTGAAATTCGCATTTTTTAATTGTATTCTACAGAACTCTGCCAAGTCCAACACTATTTCAGAGTGACTCTTTTATATTAAACTAAGTCTGAAGATTGATTTGAAGAGAGAGCTTAAAACTGCATACAACTGAGTAACATGAAAAATGCATGCAATGCCGATAGCTCTCAATGCTGATTCTGTGCTTTTATAAACTGAAGAAAGAATGTTGTGAGGATACTTTACATTTCTAATCCGATACTTAATATTTTTCAGTATTGGGAGTTATCAGGATCACATCAGATTCGGTTGTTAGATGTTTTCAATTTTGAGTGATCTTTTCAAGTCTATCCTGCAATTTTAATAAGCTCGAAAGTCAAGATTGAAATTTTGTTTCAGTTGACTCAACGTCAAAATTGTGGAACCTTCGTTTTATGTTGAATAAATTACTACTCTAGTTCTGAATAAAGTCTAAAACACTGAGCTTAAAAAATTCGTAAGCCTCTCAGCTATCTCTGGTTATTCTTCATCTCAATATAACGTGATTTTCCAAACTATGCTGTAGCAATTAATATATCCATCGTCGAAATGAATTTTTCTATTAGCAGAAGATGAACTAAAACCTATTATTCATTCAAGGGAAATTGACTCCAAATTCCTCCTCAAATGTCGCTCTTCATATCCATATATGGATATTAGATAAAGCTTTAGTGCTTATCAACTAATAACTGATCATAGTAAAAGTTTTTAGAATTATCGAATTCTTAAAACTAAAGATGCAAAAGTGTCGGTAAATTTTCTTATTCAAACTTTTGTTTTCAAGTCTAGGAAGAATCTAGACTTCTTTGTATGAGAAAACAGATGATTTTCAAAAATCATTTTGAGCTTTCCAAAAGCAAACAATCATGGATGTGAAGTTTGAAAAATTCGCAAGCATCATTATCACGATGTGTACATTTGTGAATATTTCAGATGAAAAATAATCAGATTGAAATCGATTGGCGATGTCTGGTTTTAATAGATTTGAATCTGATTATTTATCTAAATTGCTTTACACGGTTACTGTTTTATCAATAAATCTATCATATACAAGTACATTAATGTTTTAGGAAAATCGAATAAATAACCCGGGTTAACTTTACGACTACCCGTATTTTTCACTGCAAACAACGGTCAAAAGTAAAATACCGTATCGAAATGGCCCAAATATAACCATCTATGGTATAGTATGGACCATCTTATTTCACCCTGGAGATTAAGGATCAAAAGGAGTGTCCTACACAAAGTCTGACACTTTTCACTAACGTAAACTTTTCCATGATATAGAAAAGTTTTTCATCTTCTACTTTTAGATGTTGAATAAATGTATCGATCTTCCTCACGAATTAAATTAATCATACTCCACTCTGTAAAACAACATTTATGTTCAACGAACATGAAAAATATTTATAGATATTGAATTATTTTTCTCTAATGCTTCCGATTTTTCTTTCTAGCCTTAAGTGTTTTATGTAGACTTGACTAAAGAAAATCTTTGATGAATTTGATATTTTCCATTGCAAGGTAACAAACAAGAGCTTAATATTACAATACATGTTTTTCGACTTCTTCGATGTGTTCGATAGAAACTTCATTCATCAACTGTTAATCATGTGCTTTTATTAACTAAGGCAACTGCATAATGATTGATTTTCTGTCCAGTTGTATTAAACATCAATGAAATCTAACTCTGATTCAATTCAAATTCTCTCGATGTCATTTCTATTATTTGATGGACTGTAATACTGACAATTTATAATTTGTTTTTTTGTGAAACCTATATCAAATTCAAGTTAAATTCGATTTTAGTAAAATTAAAGTCAATAATCAGCATAGCATAGAACTAAAGTTAGATTTATTGCAACACTAATTGTAATACGTTGTAATTAGATGAAAATCTATCCTCAAATTTTAACCCCATTATACTTGAAAGTAAAGAAAACAATCAAAATATAATTTTAAAGCAAACATAAGATCTTCACGTGATTTTACATAAAATGCTCAGTAGTCTGTGGAAGATGATTTACTATAAGCATCTGTTAAATTCAATTATCTCTCTAGCTGTGTCCCTCTAATCATCATTTTTAGAACATGCTGTACATGGATACGAGACCAAATACTCAACTCAATGGTAAACTATTCGAGTAAAGTTTGTTGCTGCCTTCTCTATCAGAAGTCTCTATATCTGTCTCGATGATCGTTTAGTAACATCGGAAAGATCGAAAGAGGTGTCAGCTTTGAATTTTTGATATTTACCACAGCACTTTTCAAAACGGTTTTTTCCGTGACGACGTCGCTAATTATCAATCGGTCATTGACGTTGATCATGCTATGTTTGATACCTGTTGTCATTGCTGGTTCATATGTTTTCTCTAAGGTAGAGTATGTTCCCTACTTAATGACATGTGCATGATTTCTCATAGCTCACGACTAATGAAGCCATGAATGAGTTGAAGACGTACTCAAAAGCGGGACACATTGTTCAAGAAGTGTTTAGCTCGATACGTACGGTACTTTCTCTAAATGGCGCCAAGTTTGAACAAAAGAGGTAAATACATTTAAGACATGAATATTTTAGCTTTAAAGATATTATTAACAACATGATCTAATTAATTTTTCATTCAGATATGAAAGAGAATTGGTTTCAAATCGTTGGAGTAGTCTAAGGAAAGGTGCAGCGTATGGAATTTTTATAGGATGGCTATCATTAATAACGTACCTTGTCTATTCAATTGGCTTTATCTTCGGTGTTTTTCTAAAGACGAATGAAGACAACCAACCATTGGACATCAGTGATATCCTTATCGTGAGTAATTAACATATCAGACAATGAAACAGATCATTATTCAACTGTAATCTTGACGCAGGTGATTCTCATATTTGCACAGTTCTTCAGCTTCTTCAGTTTTATCGGTATTTTCTTACAATCACTGTCTGAAGCTCGATGTGCAGCAGCAGTGGTCTTTCGTTTAATTGATGAGGTAAATGTTAATAGATTAGGACGTGAAATCAGAAAAATCGTTTCCATTTGCTAATTCAACAAAGGGAAACGACGCAAGTATCAATGAAAAAGAAGTAAGTCAAGAAGATAGCGAACCAGTTTCGA
>OENT01003160.1:1858-14388 GCA_900239685.1 Rotaria macrura | reverse complement strand
ATGGTGCTTGGTGTTTTACTCGTACAAGTGAATTGATTCTTTTTACATTCATGCACAATTGTGCATATGTATTCGTGATATTTTTTCATCAAATATTTAATGGATATTCTGGCGCTGTTACTCTTCATTCTCTATGTAGGTATCTTTAAATCTTAGAGAGAGAGAGAGAAGTTTTAGATGTTGGGTTCTTGTAGATATTCTTCTATATACAAGTCTATTTACTGTTTTACCACAGGTAAGCATAGAGAATGTTGACTTGCTCACATAATTTTGAATATTTAGTGTGCTGCTGCTCTATTCGATCAACATGTTCCAGCTGAACGAGCATTGGAGGAACCTCAATTGTATGAATACACACTTCATGCTAGATGTTATCGAATGTGGACATATTGGATAAATATTTTGGATGCTATTTGGCAAAGTGCAGTGATATTTTTTATCGCTTACTTTGCTTATGCAAATCATGCAAGCATTGATGCATTATTATTTGGATTTTCAATTGCGTTCAGTATGACAATAACATCCATGATACATGTCATCTTGCAAACGACACGTATTGATGTAGCATTGATAAGTTCAATAGTATTCAGTCTCTTGATATTTCTTGGTTTTACTTTAATATTTGATGCTACCTGTGTTGTTTGTCTCAATGGACAAAGTCCATACAATGTGTCTTATGTAGCATTTGGTCAAGGTATATTTTGGTTAACGAATTTATTGACAATAGTTATAGCTATGTTACCACGTTTTTTAATTAAATGTATATACAACTCAACTGTGAATCCATTATCAAGAAATAATCAAGAAAACAAGATTTCATCATCAACACACGAGACTCATTTTTGATGAACGAAAACTCTTTGAAAACACTTGACAAAAAATCGAGCTGTTAGTTTATGTTTATAAATAAGTTCAAAAGCAAATGTTCCACATCGTAAACTCTATTCCGGTGATATACAACACATTGGGAATTTAGAAAGCCTTCAACTAGTCAAAAATAAAAATGCTAATATAGGACAAGCAAAAGACTTGAAATGTGAAAATCAACTTTTATATTCTTGTGATTCATCGTTATTCCTTTATTCAGCTAATGTTTTGAGCTTGTAAATCAAAGAAAATATGACGCTTTCCTTATTTATTGCTGGTTGTTATTGTTAATTTTTTTTCTTTTGTATTAACAAAACCATGTCTTTTATTCGTTTTTCATGCACAACATTAATATAACATTCGCCGAATATTTGGAAAGGTAATAAAGTGGATGAATAAAGGGTTTTAATTCTTTATCTTTTAAATGTTTACTCAAGATATTGATATTGACATTTTAGGGAACTTGAAACAACGCCATATACATCATGGAAGCAATACAGTGCGATTTCTAAGAATATATAAAATCCATGTCTTGGCCGTCTGCTGAATGTTATAATAGTTCGGTAGTTTGCCTTCAAGCTCTCTGATGTAATTGAATCTATTAGACCCCGTGCTAATCGCAGTAAATAAACATATGGCTATTGTATGTATGTTAAATTACTTAGAATATTTCATCGTTTTTCAATGATGAATTGTCGGATCATGATCTCTTATTTTCTTCTGTAAGTTTTAAAATGACCTAATGGTATATTATTGCATTGCGATTGAAATGTACCGATGGAGAAACACTTTATTATAATAGGCTTAGAGTACACTCAAGACACCATCACATTTAACTAGGATTCATTGAGATATCACATAAATGAGTACTAAATAATTGATAATTCTAATCAGAAAAATGGAATAGGCATCAGAAGAAGGGAAAATTGTAGGCTGTCGTTTCATGGTGCTCTTATTTTAATATTTATCATACGTTAATCATTATTTACATAGCTTCTTTCATGTCATTCAATTTTGTATTTTGCATGTAAATGTTTTGAGTATGAAAGACGTTTTTGATTGTCCGATTAATCAATCAAGAAGTTATTTATATATATGTATGATATTTTAAATGAGACTTGTTAACTTCCATATGAATCTACAAGTTCGCTTATAATCTTTACCTTTTTATTCTGCCTTTCTTATTTTCAAATCGTGTAACTGCATCTATTAAATTATTAGATCACTGTGTACTTACTAATACGAGTCCCATCTCTTTCCATTTCCATTGTCGTAAAGTTAAGCTCATTTTTAAATTTAGGTCTCATTTATCTAGTCGATAAAATGAAAAGTGGATTTTCTCCTCTAATCAAACCGTCACAACAGTTTTGGTGACATTCAGATTATTTTTCATGCTTAACGAACACGTTTTATTCAATTCGATTCTCAAGTATTTCTAATGATCCTGATTTCAGTCTCGTCGAACATTTGTGATTGTCATCATGTTGGCCAAGCAAAACCCGAGAGGCACAGTACGAGAAACGTATTCTCTACGCTTTGTTTTCACTACGTCATGTCTGGGATGGTGCCATATATAAGTCATCTTTGAAAATATATAGTGTATGAACACTAAAACGCGAATGATATTCCTTCACTTCGTGATATAAATGATGAAAAATTGTCCAAAAAAGCGTGTTACAGAAAAGTCAGCTCATTTGGCAAATGAAATTAGTGATCCTTTCAAATGAATGTAAAAATGGGGCAAAAATCCTTTAGGATTTTGCATCCGACACGAATTTCTGATCTCCCAAAAAGCTATCCAAAGCATAAGACTAAAGCGTCACTTTTTAGCTTTGAATATTGCTATATGTTGTGATTTGATTGGTATGTACATTTGACAGAAGCAGCAAAACAAACGTTTTGTAAGTAGAACATTATCTCCTGGATGAACTATTTTATGTTTTCGTTTTCAAATGATATAATTGACTTTCGCTGCATCCATGTCAAAATAATTTCTGTTTTTATTTCAAATGATTTTTTTGATCATGAGCGATTTATAGATTTTCGGAATCATCATGTATATGTACGTATGTAAATGAAGTCGGTTTATAAATGTTTTAAGTGTATCAATTGGTTTTTTTCATCATCAATATAATTAGCAGCATCATCTACGACGATCTTTTTTCAATGTGATTTTCGTCTTTTTCGATAAATTTATCGATGAATACTCAATTCGAATCGACCATCATTAGTATTCGTCATTCTGTATGAAGACACACCGGATTGGACTCTAATCAAATCAACTACGATTCGGAAAGTATTCAATAAATAAGTTAGGCTCAATTTGAAATTCTTGAATCCAAAAATCCCTCACCTATCCGATGTGTAGGACCTTGGTGGTTAACGAATGTTAAACGTTGGGAGGAACAAGAATCTCCGATCTTCTTAGCGAATAGCAATGTCCGATCAAATGTCTTCTCACCATTAAAGGTCGATTTTCACTTGAAGAAAGAAGACGACACATAGAATATAATATTACTGTCAAGTAACTATTGACTGAAAAGTTGAGAGGTTAAATCTAAGCGTGTTTTTCTCATCTGGGTATCCATCATTGTTGGCAATGATTTTTAAACACAATGATCGGAAGTAGTATTTCTGAATTTTCATAGTCCAAGAAATTAATTCTTCCTCGTGTCTGTTCGACCGTTTTTCTTTTCAGCAGACCTTGCTTACTTGATAAAGTATGAAAGCAAATGGAATATCGCAGATGAGAAGGTAGATAATTTCATAGAAAACATCAAAGCATGATTCGGCGGGGTTCCAGAATTTCGCCAATAAGACTTTCGCCAATACATTCGGTAGAGTTTCGCCAATTGGCGAAAGTACAGTGATCTTTCAACAATGTCATTGTAAATTAGACGTAGACTAAAAACATTTTTCTCCCCTACATCGGCAAGTGTCGACTATGATGTATATATTCTAGTGACATTAACTTAAGTGCTGACATATACCCTTTATTAATATTGTTGTATAACCACTGAGATAGCCCATCTGACATTCGCCAATTGGCGAAAGTCCGCTATACTTTCGCCAATATGGTCTCTGGAACCTCGCCAATTGACGAAAGTCCACTATATTTTCGCCAATACATTCGGTAGAGTTTCGCCATTGGCGAATGTCTTATTGGCGAAACTCTTATTGGCTAACATCACGCCACCCGATTCGGCGACATCCGGGATAGCTAATAGATTGAGTCTAGTGGATATGAAACTGTAATTTGCAAGTTTGTTCTACATTGAGCCGAAGTAACAGTCGTAGTCGGTTTCATAATTTCTTTTTCAAAAGATAATTCTTTTGTCTATCGAATCGTTGAGTAAAGTATTACTATCATTACTTGTATAAAAATAAATTCTTTGAAGAAATTTCTTCCCCTCTCAACTGTTACTCACATTCTTAACTCGTTTTCATCAATGTCATCTGAAAAGAACTGTTTTACATTTTGATGAAGAAAATTAATTTTTTCATCATTATAAACATCGCGTGAGCCATGATGAAGTCTATGATTATATTGCTCATGATCAACAGTCTTCAATCGATTATACGAAACTACTGCTTAGACATTGATTTTCATTATAACGTTGGGCTAATGCTTCATTAAGTCGTCGATAGTGAATAATAATGGCTTCGTTCATCACTAGATTGTTAATGATTCAGATCACTACATTAATAACTTGAAAGTTCATCATTATTATACAAGTGTCGTTTGATAGAGATAATTTAAAAGGATCAGGAAAACTAAATAGTTGATTCATATGGTAGAATAGGATAAGAAGAGAGTTTCTGTATATGTTGTGGTCAAGTGAAAATATAATTATTTTCTCTGTACAATGTTAGACTACCAAGAAATAAGGTTATCCCCTGCACACGAAATTCTGGTCTACTAGTGAGTTTTTTGTGTACTCAAAAAGTGAGTACACTCTAGAATCGGTCAAAAAGTCCGGCCGGCCGTTTACACGATAACTCTTTACAAATACATTCAATTGAGCTGAAATTTTGTGCACATAATTTTCTCACGAATATCTCGGTTGAGTTTGAAGATGAAAAGAATCCGACAAGACATGGCTGAGTTATCGAAAAAATTGTCATTTTTCACCAAACAATCCCTGAGGTGTGGGGTACAGGGATTTTTTCAAAAAAACATTTTTTCTCAGAATTATCCCCAATGTATACAAATCGACTCAGTTTTTAACGCTGATTCCGAATCTGATATTAGTTTTGAATCAAATCGCTGCTTTCTAACAAAACATTGGCTATAAAAAGGTCTCAAAATACACAAAAACTGCATCTAGAAACAAAATTGCCTAGATATGTCTGAGATGACCAATAGTTTTGGAGTTTCCAAAAAAGGTTTACCAAGATACTTCTTCCGTGCACACATTCTACAATGAATGATTTTTCTCATTCACTTTTTGAAGTACACATAACTCTCGGACATAAGTGCGAAGTTTTCACATTTGTTTCGTGTTATAAATGGCGTAATCAAGTGTGAATACAATTGTGACGAGTTCCAACTAAATAGATCATACATCAATTTATTTATTCATTTGCAAGATAAATTCATTAGCAATAAGTATAAAAATAACTTATCCTATGGCATTTTCTTTCTCAATGACACGACAATGACTCCATTGCATTAGCAAGATTATCATTGGTGATTTTTATCTAACGATTTCTTTGGAAATTATTGACATTATATTTCGTATCGATAACAGTGTGTACCCTCGGTTAAAATAAAGTCAAAATATTGTTCTTTGGATTAAATATAAACGTAGAATGCTTTTGCACTCTACTATCTGTACACCTTGAAAAACAAAACCATGAAATACGTATATCCTGCGTCATTCAAGCAGAGTTAACGAATATTTTTGCGCTATAATGTTCTCTGTTTAAAGTAGAAATTTTATTGATAATTAAACAGTCGAAATGGGATTTGTTAATATTTCAAACTAGATCGTATCTGACTCTTTGCAAAGATATGTCACGATATTAAGAACAATTCAAAAATAATTTGTATTTGTCATCATATTCACACGAAAAGCAAGATCAAACTAGGCTTTAATTGTTAGATAAAGCCGATAACTGGCTTTCTGAATTCATCTATGTACATTGTAATGCGTTCAGATTTTGTGCGAAAACATATATATTGAACTCATTTGTTCATTAAATCATGGATCAAACTACGACAATGATAATGCATTGTGAACGTTGGATTGAGAAAAAAAAGTGATTAGTATGTCCATCCTAACAGTCGAATAGTCGAAGTTTTTGTTGAGAAAAAAGACGAAGGAATTTAATGGCAAGCGAATGTCTTTTTAACTAGAACTATGATCTTTCAGAAATGTTAAATTTTGTATATTTTACATTAGTATAATGAAGCCAAATAAACGATGCTAGATTTGCACTTCAGTTCCTTGGGGACTTCACTAGCAAGGTGCTTTTCGTTTTCATTCATCAAAAGCAAGCCTGTCTTCAATTCATCATCACAACGTAAGACAGTAACTTTCTTTGTTTAAATTTGGTATTTTGTTTTTCTTCCAATGACTTTTCTCTAATAAAAAAATATTTTATTCAATCAATAGTCACTTTTTCTATAATCAACATAGTTACATCAATGTTTGACCCAGTAAAAAATTTTCGTTGATTTTAATCGAATTATTCTGCAACAAAATCAAAATTGAAATCGATTGATAATTTTGATTATCGTAGATCACGATTTGACCATTACTTCATATTGCTACTTAACCAGTGTTGAATTTTCGGATTAAAATTGATTATTTTGCAACAAAATCGAAATTATCAATCGATTTCAATTTTCATTTTATTGCAGAATAATTCGATTAAAATCAGCGAAATTTTTTCAGTGGGGAATGTGCACCAAAATCACGTAGACCAATAGCTTCTCGTTAATTATTTTCAAATCGCTTGTTAATAAAAATTAAATCAGATTTCAATTGATATTAATATGTAAACCGTTGTTATGAACATTTTTTAAACAATCAATCGAATCCAAATATTAATGATCATAGTTATGTTTAAAGCACCATTGAGAAATGCAAGTCTAGCGATGATGGGATATAGCAATGTTCGTGCCTGTAAACAGGTGAATCTGAAGAATTGATAAGTACATCCTTGGTAATCATAATCTGATACCAATAGTTTTGATATGCTTGTACATGATGGTCAAAATGTAATTCGATGTGAAATGTACAAAGCAACGAAAGAATCATATTTTTTTTTCAGTATGAATTAAACCAAGAATTTCTGATGTATCTCAATACTTCATTTGTACGGATTATTCTAATTCCACCGCTTGCGTTTTAGAAAATTTTTTTTAGGTTTTATTTTCTACGAGCAGAATTCATTTAGGATCAGTCGCCTTTTCCAAGGCAATTTATAAAATCAATCTATTATAGTACTTGGCTATGTGTTGACGTAGTCAATAATCAGTAACAAAAACTGAAGTTAAACAACCTGTTTCAACTAACTATTTGAGTAAAAAAATAGCAGTTGCAAAATGATACATGATTAAAACATGCGAGTCGGTGATTATTAAAGTAAAACATATGACTGCAAAAACAAAAAAACTTCACACGGGAGCTTGGAATTGACATGGAAACACAGGGTGGTAGAAAGATATGAAAAAAAACCAACAGCTGGTGATTACTTTTATCACAAGATTAGAGATTTTTATCTTCTACATGTTTTTCGTTTACCACAAAATAAAAAATACGAGAACGAGTTTTCATTAAGAGCCATGAAATATTTTAAAGTATATTTAAAGTTGATTAGTACGTGTGAACTGCTTGAAACGGTAAAGACGAAACGTTTAGAACTACTAATCTAAGAGCAGGGGAGGGGGTGTTGAGTTCAAACTGCATGTAAAGAATTACGTAGAATTTTAAGTATCAATATAATCAAGAGAAGAAGAAAGCTCAAGTTTTTCTGTTTTATTCAAGGTATGCTTACATATTGTGACAGTCAAAAGAATCGAATAGCAATGCTATTTCGTCAATAGATCGACTTCTTTTGAGAACAAAATAAATTTATTGAAAATGTCAAGTTATGAACATGTTTTTCCTCTATGTAATGGCGCATTTTTTGAAAAACAATCATATTCAATCGAACACTTGAGGATTTCATCTTTTCTTTTAAAAAACAAGATTTTATGAAGAGAAAAGATTCGTCAATGAAAAGGTTTTCGAACATTTCGATTGAAAATTAATCTATTCATAGAAACAATAGCACATCAGCTTATTGCCATTTGATTGTTTAGTTTCTTTTACATAATCATACAAATGAATCAGATTTAGATGAACGATCTATGATTGGTTCTCTAAGAAGTACCTAAGGAAGGTTTGCCATTGTAGACATTATCTAATAAATGATTTTCGTGTATTCTATGAAACAAGTTCGACATTGAAAGCATTTTGTCAAGTCAGAAAGATCCTATATTCTTCTTTCTATATTTCTTTATTCAAAATCAAACGTACTTTTTTATTGTGAGATTAATTGTCTGTACGTCTAGGTGGCTCATTCAATTTGTATGGCACTTAAAAGTATTAATTTCCATATGGTTAAAACAAATGAAAACACGATATATGTGACGGCAATAGTTATAAAATATATCAAGAATCAAACCAAACGGATTGGATGAAGGATTTAAAACAGATTTAGTGATTAAAGCGCTTAAGAATAGTGAATCATTTATAGAAATTCGCTAATTTGAAAATAAAAACATTGCATTTCTTATAACCGACATTTGTTCGAACAAAATTTTTAAACATACACATGTAAGACTACAATCAATCATAAAGAGTCAAGTAAGTATTCATACAAATGCGTCTTACAAAATAAGTAAACTCATGATAATATAATTGGAATTCATGATATCATGACAGGCATATTTGCTGTACTGTTCGACATAAATTAAAATGTAAATAGAGAAAAAGACAAGCTATTTTTTACTGGAACATAATAACAGATCAAATAACTTGGCATGTCATTAAACAAAATATTGATGCAATCATCATATAATGATTCATTTTATTTTCATACCATCAAAATCGATTTTTTTACAGTTTCTCATTGTAGCTAGCTTGCTCTCATTCTCTGTGAGAATAAAATAAAATATTCTCAATAGATCGTAAATTTCTAGAATAATAAATTAGTTTTTATTGACAATAATTCTTCAGTGTTATTAGGTTCAAGTTTCATACGAAAAAATAATATGGGTACCTGCTTTTGGATGTGTTAGTTTTATAAACAACAAAATGTGAAAATAGCCACACTTTATTGTTGTTGACAGTTAAATTCATTTCACATGATTAATCCTAATAGAATGACAAGCAAATATGTTTCATCGGTCAAAATATTGGGTACATAGAAAAAGAACTTAATTTTTTTCCGAAGAATAATACTCAAACAAATGAAATTTTATTACATACACTGTTTTTATGCAATCATATCCAGTTTTACCTTTTTTTCTTCGTGTTTATTCTGACATATGCCTTATTATTGACACGACTATTCATTACTGACTTTTTTTCTACTCTTATTCTAATGGCATAAGCGTCTATTCGAAATCACTTCTTTTTGTAGTTGTGATTCACGTATGATTAACAAGTGGCTCTATTAGAAAAAAATGAATTTTCTTCCCTTGATAAAAAATTTCTTTTCGACAATGCTTTGATTTCGTCGTATTTTTTCTGTGTTTTAATAAATATAAGAATATATAGGTTTGATCACAATGACATTTTTTCCCGTGCACTATATATGATAAAGGTCTTCTACTTCTTTTTCAATATAAATCATGAATCGTTATAGGTTGATAAGAAACATGCGTGGTAGATTTATCTCTTCCTCGTCAGGTTTACTTTTTTCTGATGCATATCTTGATGCAATACAGTAGACGTAGGTAGCAATCGATGACTATTTTCAATATCATAAGTATTTTAAAATATTAATTTGAAAAATGTTGTTGATCTTTCTGTTCTCTTTGATGAATAAACATCGACGAAGAAAACAGCCAAACGAAAACTGTAATTCTATCCTATGTATTTATAATAGGATGAAATAGAATATTTTTTTTTCTAAAACTAAAAAGCTGTGTGCATAACGACAGAAATAAAAAGGAGGAATTGGTCGGTTTTTTCAAATTCCTTTTTTTTACGTCGGATCTACACAGGAAAAAATAACTTTTTTCTGTAATCATCAAATGATTATTGAATGTATGTCTATCGATAAGAGGAACAACAAAAAGAATGATTTTGATGCTAGACGACGAAGAAAGCGATAATGTTCTGATGTCAACTTATGCACGTGAAAAAAAACGATTCGATAACACGTGTACAAGGATAAAACCTATGAAGACAAGGACGTACATAAACGTATAACTAACAATAATGCAAAAATAATTTGCCATTAGTTCACTTGCTTATTGTTAATAATTCAAGTATATTTATGCATGAAAAACTGTGCGCCCGTGAAGCAAGATTTTTAATATATGTTTTTTACTTAAAAGCATTGATATTAACATATAGAATTCACTTTTAACAGCAAGCATAATCAATTGAAAACATACGAGAGACGGTGTGAAACGTTCTTCCAATTTATTGTCAAAGAAGATTTTTAGAGTAAATTGAAATTGAAAAGTCTGAAAAATATATTTAAACAAGATTCTCTTTACAAATATTTCAGATTTTTTTCCTTCTTTTTGCCGTTGGCGTGCTTCATAATCGTCAGAAAGAAAAAAAATCAGCAGCATGCGTTATCGATCACAACCATCTACATTGGAATGAAGAAGGTTAAAAATTGTAAAACAACAAAAAATAGTGAAGCCTGAACAAGTAAGTACGTTGCATTTGAGTCTCTGCTTCCATTCACGAATATCGTGATCAAATAAGAACAAAGCGAATACGTATTATAAGTCTGAGAATATACATTTTCTAAAAAAGACTTCTCTAGTTTTCTCAGGCATGACGCATTAATTTTCGTTCCTGTTTGATTCCCTATAAAGTATTAAGACCAAGAAAATCAATGTATACTTGTTTTCAAAATACTCGATCAATAAATTATTGACTTTTGTATTCTATTGTTTTGTTATGAGTAGTCCGCGTTTTTTTTTTGTTTGTCAAATTTTGTTTGACGCACGCAACGTAACAACCGTGACATGGCAATGCAATGTTTTCCTCTTCTTTTCTTTGCAAAATTGGTTTCTCGGGTAGATATTTGATCATGCCAATATCGTGAAGCTTCGACAGAAACGTAAGAAACAAATCCCATTGGGAGTAAAAAAATTCAAGTCATAATTTTTACATGTAATTTATTCAAGCAATTATTTCTCTTCGAAATATTTTTAGGGTTTTGTTTTTGTTTTTGTTTCCTAGCCATAAAATCTTTCAGTGTGTTTTTGTGAATCGACTACATTTAGAACATATTCATGAAGTGTAGAGAATCGCAGTATTGTGACTCCAAATAATCAGCTACTTGTGTACATAGATCAGAGACAACGTTTAGTACAAACGAATGTGAACATTCGATAAAAGATGTTTTTTTCTTTGTCTTTTAGTTGAATAGAACATAAAATTGTTATTTTGATTCCATCCTTTATTCAAGTTCTTTTAAAATGCGCACCGTTGTTGCTATACCATCGTTTCGTCAAACGTATCATGTCACGAAAAATAGTCGTGTGCAAGCGGCAAAAACACCGGATACAAAGAATCCAACAAGTGAACCAAAAACTTACAAAGTTTGTTACGATTCGACGCTAGATGTTGAATCATCACCACGGATTTCAATTCGAAATTGGCGAAAACGGTCATCGAGAACAAATTGTATCAAAACAACACGCTATAATATAATAACATTTCTACCGAAGAATATTTTCGAACAATTTCATCGTGTAGCTAATATTTACTTTGCTGTATTGATCGGTCTGAACTGGGTACCTATTATTAATGCTATTTCTAAAACAGTAAATACCATTGATTATTATTGTTTATTATTATTATTGCCATTATTATTTTAATGAATCATCATAAAAATAACTTGTTAAATATTTTTCTTAGGTTGCTTTCATACCATTGACAGTTATACTTACAATAACAGCTATCAAAGATCTTGTCGAAGATTTGAAACGATGGCGAAGTGATTCATTTATTAATAAACAAAAAGCTGAAGTCTACGATAGGTAAATTTTGCCCAAGAGTTTTTTCTGATAGAGATCCATCATCGATCGATTTCTCTTCATAGGGCATCGAAACAATTTGTTCAATGTAAATGGGAAGATTTGTCGGTTGGAAATATAGTACGAGTTCGAACAGATCAAGTTGTACCAGCTGATATTCTAGTACTTTCTTCAACGTCTTGTGAAAGTACATGTTACTTGGATACAGCTGCCATCGATGGCGAAACAAATCTCAAACAAAAAAGTGTACCATCGTGTTTTTTAAATTTATCTAAGCCAGAAGAAACCAGTTTCGAATTACAATGTGATCCACCGAATGACGACATATATCATTTTTGTGGTCGCATCGTTTTATCAACTAGTACGCATGTCTACCCATGTGATAATAATAATTTTCTTCTACGCGGTTGTATATTGAGAATTACAGACTATATTGATG
>OENT01003159.1:0-14390 GCA_900239685.1 Rotaria macrura | reverse complement strand
GCGTTTTATCTCTTCTTTTTTTTTCTTCAATGCATTTAAACACCGTTTTAGCGTTTTGGTGACTGCGTGGGAAGTTTATATGAATATATCTATAGAAAAACCTAGTGTCATTTTGAACAAGTGAAAGACACGACATATAATGTTGTAATGTTCAATGATACAAGAAGAAATCTGATAAATATAATAAATTAATATAGAATTCGACTTGTTTGAAGTTGAACGATCTGTCAAATTCTCTGGAAAGTCCAAAAGTTGACATGTTCATATTGAATCAAATAAAAACAAGTCGTCATACAGATTATAAAATTGTAAGTAACATGCTTTCATTCCATTTCATTTCATTATTTTAGTTCCGCTAAATAGAATTTTCGAAATACAAGTACACACAAGAAACTAGATTGTAGCATATAGCAAAATCTGTATCAAATGATTCCGAATTATTAGATTGACACCGAACACAAGGAGCATGAATTCCATTTAGAATAGTTCATAATTAGATTAATAAATAAATTTTGAAAGAATTCTACGTCAATTAGTCAAATTATGATGCGTCGAAAAAAATCTTTATAACTTACACGACACGGTGTTGACTAGATTTGTAGAACTTGTATATTTGTTTTAAACGAGACACAATAATTTTAGCCGAATGAAGCTAAAAAATTTTTTCAGACAACTCACCTCATTGTATCACTTCAAATGATTTAAATCAGCATAATGTCATACGCTGAAACTTTCTGTTTTGAATAATGACAGACAATAGTCACGATCTGCATTGTATCGAAGATTATTCAAATTGTTGTCATTCATAGCGCTTTATGAGCAAGGCACTATGACTCATGTTGAAAAATAAAACCAATCAAGAACATGTGGAATAGGAAGAATATAATGATCTAAGACAAGAAGTAATATGTGAAGAATCTATTGCATCGTCATGTTATTCTATCCATAAGACAAATGATCTCAAATGAAAAATAAAAGTGAAACTATTCTACAGTAACAGATTTCTTTTACGTATTTCGAAATCATTCACTTCACAAAAAGAAACGAAGAAAAATACAAATACTGTAGAAATATTTTCATTATTTTATAAACACGTGAACACTACTCTTTATCCGCCGTTTTCATCGAAAAAAAAATATTTATTTTGCTGGAGTCAGAAATCATGTATGAATCATATCAATATTATATGGTCACTTCAGAATACTTTCGATCGGGGTACTCTAGTTGATATCATGTTAAGAGATTAATACAAATACAAATATTAAAATCTACTACATTCTACGTAGTATTTATAATACTTAATGATAACAAGACTTGTACATATATATTAACATTATTACTATCAATACTTCGAAAAAACAAGACTGTTGTTATTTTAAGGCATACAATCGAGTAGTCATCTTTTAAAATTGAACCAATGATATTAATGTTTACCAATACTATCGAATAGAACCTACATGGCGAAAACAACAACGAGAAACATTTGCTGTGTAATAATGGTCTTTATCGTTGTTCGTAAGATGATAATTGGAAATAAAATTAGATTTTTTCGAAAATCATTAGACATTCAAATTTTCTTTTTCACATGTTTTGATTATCTCATCCAGTTATGTACTAATGAATAAGAAAAGGTCAAACGATGCCCTTCATTCTTCCTACGAGTTTCTATGTTTGTATTGCTTGTTCATTTAGCTTCTGTGTCTGTTCAATCATTCATTCATCATCGACATTGTTCATTTGCATTTGAGTATAATTTTGTTTATCTTAAAACAGAAGAATGATTATCTTGTCTGTTGTTTTCTTAACAATTTATGTGCATTCATATGACGCCATACCCTCTTAACTTAAACAAAAAGCACTTGAAAAAATAATAGCAAAAATATTTTCGCTTGTTTTTTCTATTCATGTTGATATTTCTTCCATAGTTCTATAATCACATCGTGATTGAACAGTAACACTTAGAGAAAGAACATTATATTTGTGTGTGCTCAAGTTATTAGACTCACACTAGATATTTGAAAAGATGAAAGCAACTCGAATTTCAACACGTCATTTAAAAAAGATGTAAAAATGGATTAGTTGTTGTCAATGACGATGATGATGATAATAATAATAATAATAATAATAATAATAATGGTAATAATGATGATAAAAGAAGAAAAAGAAAAGGTAGCTGACAATAGCGTATGATGTAATTTTTTAAAATATGTGAGAACTCTTAAAGAAGAAAGCTAAACAAAATGTGTCAATTGAATGTCTATATATTATATCATTAAGTCAAAATAGTCATAATTCACATATACTCGCTATTTTATATCTGCAATATGAATAAATATTGCTTATGTTTTAACTTCCGATTATTGTATGATTGTAGCTCATTGTCTCGTGTAAATATTGTGGAGAAAAACAAAACGACAATAAAGATTAGAAATCAAATCTATCATTAAAAGAAAACATACTCCCAATCATTCCTATGTGGGTGACAACAGTGTTTATGCAGTATGCCATTTTCATTTCAAAAAATAGATGCGTATGTGAAAATGAATCAAAGATATTAATAATAGAATAATCTTCGACTTCATTTCCCTTCGTCTTTATTTATGAATTGGCAATGATTGTTGATCAAAATTTTTTTTCAAATCCTGACAAGTACATATTAACTGTGTCAATGCGCTTGACTGAAGAAGACGCTGAACAGATAATCAAAGGAACAATTTTGATGTTCAATATATAGGTTCATTTTCTTTATCAAGTGATTCATCACCATACTCATTAGATCACTGCAGTCATGCAAAATAAGTTCTATTCGTAATTCTATTGAACTTTATTGATTGGCAACACTTATGACCGAAGTGAAATAGACTCTTGGTCACTAAGCATATAATTTTCTCGACTGTCACTTTCCTTCGTTTTTTTCTCTCTCACTTGTTCTCTCATATCTGATTGATTATTTTTGTTACTCTGTTTAACTATTTTTCTTTCAATTTTTTCTCCATCGTTTTTTCTCGTCGTTCATAAGCGCGTTCTCGTCATCGTATGTCCACTTGTTCTTCTTCTCGTCTTACATTATTATAGCACATACATACACATACCCATGCATAAACTCGGTCGGTGATTATTATCATCAGTACACTATAGGTAGAAATATAGATTTACCGAATTCACACCTAGAATCGATCTAACTACTGGACAATTAATAAAACGTGAATCAAGAAATAAAAAGAAAAAAAGAAAACCATTTCGCATTAAGTAAGTTGACTTACTCTACCACTAATCATGAACAAGAGAAAAAGGAATTTGAAAAACTGATAATAAAATTTTTGATCTTATCACAATTTCTCTTTGCAGATATTTTGCGTAGAACGTTTTTTTTCTAATGATTTATGTTAAGTATACATAACTTTTACAAAGTTTTTTTTGTTGATAAATAACTAAAAATAGAAATCTAAATATTTGTTCCCTTCTTTTTTGTAGGTGTTAAATTGACGCCAAATTTTTCTTTCTGTACACATTATAATGTCTAGAGATATTCAAATGTTCATTCATTTTTTGTCCCCATATATATACTCATGAGCAGTAAACGAGCGGGTTTCGATTTTAAATGAATCGATTGATTTGAGATTATATACTTGACGAATGCACACGTTAACTGTCTGTTTTAATTTATGTTGATTTGACTAAGACGAAAAAAGAAAAAGAAGACATAGTTTGATTCAATAGAAGAAGATATTTCAAATAAATTGAAGAAGACAGAACCTATGCTAGTGGCATATTCGTTAATCTGATGACTGAGTACAAAGACAATTATCTATGTTGGTATAAAATGTCAAGATATTGTAAGCAGACATAAGATTGTAATCATTCAACTCATTGCATGTTCTCACTATCATAGAAGATAACTGATAAGAGATTATGTGAGCATACACATCCAGAAGATGTTGTTTATTTGTATTTATCGTTTTCTTGATTCGATGTTCATTAAAAAAATATTATTATTTAATTGAACTTTGTTATCTATTATTCTTAGAGAATCCCATTGTCTGATGGTTACAAACATTCATCTTCAGAGATTGTTTTCATTTCATTTTAGATTTCATTACATATACAAATGCAATGAATCACATCTTATTTGTATTATTATTTATCTTAGTCGAAAGTATTATTGCTCGAGGTATGTGAAATACGATATACAAGTTTTCGTATGGTTTCATTATTTGACATTTATAATGATAATAATTCGATATGAAATTTGAATCATTATGTCAATAGAATTTTAAAATAATAGCACTGCTCAATTTTCCAATTCGATATTTTGCACTAAATATAACTTCTCGAAGTTAACCTAATGCTTAAACTTCACTCTGTAATAGTAGTATCGTAAAGAAAAAACTTGTATGTTTTGCTTTCAATTAGTCTTTTCCAAAAGAAAGGCGATAAAAAATACTAGTAGTAATTAACACACAATACGTTTTACGATCACAGATTAGATTAATACTATTTGTTTTATAAGATCTCGAGCGTCTCATTCGATTGTGAATAGCACTGGTTTGTTCTTTGTTCGGTGTTAACATTTTATTCGTTTTGTGTTTTTGGTTTAAAAATGTCATGTTTACAACTCTTGAATATTAATTTCTTTTCGATTGGATGAAGTGAACTAACGTATAAAATGTATATAAAAATTAGCTCTAAGATAATTCAGTTTGGCAAGATGATACATTTAATTCAATTGTCTGAAGTTCTATTTCAAATGGAGGATGCAGCCTATGTACATATTTAGGTCCTCCGGTTCTTCTAAAAACAACTCCGAATGCGAGAAAAATTGAAGTCAATGAAAATGAACCGATCGAATTACGTTGTCCGGTTGCTATTGCAGCTGATCTATCTGTTCAATGGTCAAAAAACAATGAAGAATTAGAGCCAATTTGGTCAACATCAAATTTATTGATTAGACGATTTGTATTAAAAATTCATCGTGCACATATAAGTGATGCTGGCTTATATAAATGCAATGTTGTCAATGGCTTTGGAAGTGTACAAGCAGAATTTCAAATTATTGTTAAATGTATGTACTCGTCTAGGTTTGTCTGTTTCTTTTGAATTCAACAGAAGATTATTTTTAGCGAATGAAACATCATCGCATGCTAGTATAACTAATCAGGAGCATGATACAATGAGTTGGAATGTTGATTCGTTGAATGGTGGTAGGTAGTGATGGATATCAAATGAATGTCAAAAAGATTCATTAATTTGTTTAGAAGCACCGAAATTTCTTTCACGCGATGATAGAACTACAATTGAATCGACTAAAATTATTCAACCCGAAGGTACAACTGTTCAATTAAAATGTTTAGCTTCTGGCAAACCACAGCCAGAAATACGATGGAAGAAAAATGGTAAAATTTTATCTGAAGATGAATATGGTCTAACGCAGTAAGTCATACATAGATGAGTGAACGTTAAGATTTTTACATGATATGATATGAAGAGTGGTGTCTAAACTATTTTCGACTAGTATGGTTTATCAGATGTAGACGTTCACTTGAACACATCAAGTAACTATAGAATCACTTATGAGTATACCAAATAGAATGAATTAAAAATTATTAAATATTGCCTTTTTCGTGGAGTACTCTTTTTGAAATATTCTTCCTTAGATCAATTGGAATCACTCAATGTTCATGTGAAAGAAATACTTTGTTAATGCACAACCTATGTTTTCTGAACCGATGCCTCATACAAATATCTGTTTTTCGCTTCGACTAAGTTCAATATCTATCCACTAGCTGATAGGCGAACAATATTAAAATAGAAAGATTGTACAAATCAGTAGAGTGTGATATAGGTGTGTCATAATTCTAAACAAATAATATACACAACAAAAATTGTGATTAACTCATTAAGATTTTCTTTGTTCATATTACTACTTATTCTACTTCTGTAGAAGTCAAATATTAAATGTTAAAGATTTACGGCAATCTGATACGGGAAATTATACTTGTGAAGTATTCAATCCACTGGGTACGATCAATTCTACATATATTCTTATCGTTACAGGTATTTGAATGTATAATGTATTTTCCAATGATTTATTTCTATGTTTTATTAATATGTATATTTGTTAGATAAATTACAATTTTTTGGTAATGATCCTCAAAATATAAGTGTTGAAGTAGGTAAAAAGGCTGTCATCAATTGTCGAATTCAAACACATAATCCGACAACAAAAATTCAATGGTTGAAAAGAATCGATAATCAAATAGTATTTGCATTAGATTCCATTGTCTTTGGTTCTGAACAATATAAAATAGTTGATCAATCTTCAGAACAACAATATTCCGATGGTATTCTTTCAAAACCATTTATTGTTCCAGAACTACATCTAGAAGAAAGTGGACAATACACTTGTTTAATACAAAATGATCAGGCTATGAATTATAGAACAGCTTTTATCAATATTATTGATCTGGATAAAAGTAAGAAAAACAGTCTCAATGTTTATTGAATTGATTAAAATGGTTAAGAACATGATTCTGAATTAAATTCGACACAATTTTGTTGATGAAGGTTTTCTCGATCATTTTTTAATTTTGACTTATTATTTTCAATCAAGTTTGTCTCACACTGAAATTTCATAACTAAAGAGTTTATTCTTGAACTTTTGAAAAAGAAAGAGTATACATTAAAATAATCACGGCGATATTTTCATATCCAATGAAGTACAGATTCAAAGTATCGACTCAGTGTCTTTTGTTACGGATACTTGAATGCCATATTCATATGTTGAAGAAGATTTATACATACTCTTAGAAAAGTGAGCACACATAGAAATGTACTAGTTGTTACTTTGGAGAAAGCTTCTTTCTGCTAGATAGATGCATTGAGGTAAGATTTCAGAGAATGATATATTTCATAGATGTATAAGCTATGATTAATTGGACATTTTCTTTTGTACATAATAAAATTCTTTAAATCAATATTACCATGAAATTCAACAGTGTATCTAGTCAAGTTGCTAATATTTCATAGAACGGTTCGGTTTTATGGTGCTTGGGTTTATGCTACCTTCAAGAGATGAAGGTGAAGAGTAGAGCATACGCGAAAGAAAAATACTTTAGATTGATTATTAACAAGATAACAACATTTTTCAAACTTGTCACTTCGCTTTTGCCTGTTTGGTTAAGACAAGAGTAATCATTCATGTAGTTGGCTCATGAACTTTCGATAGAGATTTGTACGAAATAAATAAAGTCCTTGTAGACATTAACTTTCCTATTCATTTCATGGATTCGAGTGCACATCACTAGGATCTACAAGTCTAGCGACGTATTCATCTTTTCGACGTGCGTAAAACTATTGCGAGCTGTAACATTGAAACAAGTGATATGAGTTAGAAGAGTTGTCTTCGCAAGATACGTAATATAAAATAAAGAGTATTCATCTGAACTTGCTTGAGAATATTTTCTTCTCTTTATGTAAATAAAAATATTCATGTTTATTTTAGAGCAAGTAGCACCAACAAATAATTACAAAATATTACTCTATGCCATCATTGTTCCTTTGCTTATTCTTGGTTTTATTCTTCTCTTCATCTTTTGTTTTTCCTACCAACCCAATAAAAAGAATCATCTTTCACATTCGACTGATACATTAAAATCATCAACAAAACCACGACAACCACTAATTCATCGTAATGATATGATATTTTCATCAAAAAAATGTCATACAAGTAATGATTATCTTGCAGATAGTATAGATTCAATACCGGCTACTCGACAATATCAAATACAACAGCGATATATTCCTTCTGCTTCATCGGATCTAGCATCACTTGCAAGTTCAAATATGTATTATACACGAGTACAAGCACTTTAAACGTCATCGATAAATGAAATAGTATACAGTAATATGATGCTCGCTGGTTTTTTGTTGTCTTTGTTTTTCGTTTTTGATATATTCATAATCTATTGTATCTTTTGTGATGTACAATTACAATTTCCTTGTGTTCATTTTCTTGTTCAATTGACTAACTGTTTCTATTGTGTGAAATTAAAATTCAAGAAAATTATTTATCATTTTTCATTACTCATGAAATTTCATGCAATAAAGGATTAAATCAAATTAAGTGCACGATCTTGTCAGATCAATAAATGTGAATACCAATTATTTATTGTTCGTCTGGCAGATTTTGAATAACCAATTTATCAAAAGAAAGGTTGATGACAAATAAAAACAGTATATTATATTTTCTTATGATATATCAAAATCTATTGAACATCGACCTAGGTCATCATTTCGCATACATGTGAAATATGTTGCTATTATTCGTTACGGCGAATAAGTGCGAACAGTTATATTTATCCTATTAGAAACCTGATGTTTCAACAGCATCTTTTTGTTTTACTTTAGGACTGTCTGTTGTTTCATATGAATGAAAAGTTTTAAATTCATCTATTAGTGTCGGGAGGTATTCGTCTTGGCAATAAAACATCTTCTGATACAATGACTTATCCTTAAGCATAGTAGTTGGTCAATAGTAATATTTCATACTATTCATAATGTTGATTAATGCATGATTTTCAGGGATAATGTATCCTGGGAATATTACGACATGATAATTAGTGGATGTATATATTTCAGTGCCAATATCGACATATGCAGTTACACCAGAATAAGATCAGTGCTTAGTTTTTCATCCATGTACGTATGTGTACACTATCTTCGTTGAAAATTAAGATTCCAACTGTTTCCAGAAAATAAAATTAGCTGCCACGTGATTGTGATGTCAGCGCTGTGTACTATCAGTCTATGCTATTGAAACTTACGTTAATGGTTTGATCAGAAGCCACAAATAACACCTTATGACTGCACAATAGGCATCTAAATTTACAACCAAACTTAAAAATAAGAGACTGATTCCTAAGTAATCTCTCATTGAATCAAACTAAATAGTTGACTGCTATTGATCATACTTTCGATGTAGTCTATTTTGATTGTGGTGTACTGACAAGAATAAAAGCAAACGGATTTTAAAAAAAAAAGATGAAATGCAATGAAAAGCAGAGAATTACAAAAGCCGGATTAGACTAAAAGAACGATGACAAGAACAAGAGTACATCAGAAGTAACTGCCGACAATATACTCGTGAAATACTTATATAAAAATAATGAAAGAAGAAAACTTTCATGTTACAGATTTCTTATATTCATCAATGATTTGTATTCTAGTGTACGAATTCCGCTTGAAGTCACCTGTAAGGTAAAGTTGATGAGCTTGTTGATACAGTTTTGTTGTGTTGAGTTATGTATAAGTGACAAGTCTATTTAGACTGAGTATTTGTCTAGATCAATTAAATCAACTGTCGACGCATACTTTTTAGGAACAAATCATAGCTAGCGTATGCAATATTAAGACTGCGGAAAAACTTTCGTCGACATCGTCTGTACAGTATAATGACAATAAAGAGAACAGCGATCCAAATAACTAATCTCTTACAATACCATAAAATAAAATCCAAGTTGTAATAAAGATAGAGTATTAATTTACTATCACGACCAAACCATGTACCACCGATTGTCTTCCAAAATGCTGAACGGTAAATTTGATTATTCAATATCCGTACAACTAGTTCATCTGTCTGCAAGAAAAATCGTTCTTGAAAAGTAGCATAGAGCGGACCAGCACTGAGTAGTATGGTGATATGATGAATGAGAAAATAGTGATTGAACATATGCAACCGTGAAATAAACTGCTTGAATATCGGATGGCCAGCGGTACTGATCATGAAGTCTGTTTGAATACCAAATGTATCTTCAGCAGGAAAAAGAACAAGATGAGATGAATTGGGATCGAGAGCCTCCATAGTGACTACGAATTCAAGAAAATGACGATTACAACCGTTGTCCATGTCAATGTAGATGCCACCCAAATGAAATAATAATACGTATCGAAACGAATCAATACGTTGCATGTCATATTTGTAATTGATGTAAGTATTCCAATAGAAGCGAGGCTCGTTCTGCCGTACAAACGTATCCATATCGTCGTGAGACCATTGGCGATACTCAAACTCATTCGCATTCATCGTAATTATCGATTGTACCGATTTATTCCACATTGCAGGTATATCATATGTACGATAGGTTTGATGAATTACACGAGGTACACGTCGTCGAGGCCAAGTCGTATTCGCGTATAGAGTTAAATCTGACTCATTAATATATTTTAGAGGAGATCGATGTCGGAGCGTATAGCGTATGATATGAATGATGAAGAAAACGCATATTATTATGCATGCACAACTACACAGCATAGTACGTGTTCGTCGAATGGGCATTTTCATTGTCATGTATACATTCGTATGAAATTCGTTGTAGAAAACGGTACTGAAATGTATACAGAATTTTTCAAAATTAGTAGATTTAAGAAAGCTATGGTACTATATTGTCTCGTGACATTATATTCAAATTTTGCGAGTTTCTTTTCTTTTAATTGATTTACCTTTCGAGAGTCATTTCAATAATCCCATTTTCAACATCTTACAACTTCGAAATTCTATATCAAACTCGACGATTAACATTTTCTGATACATCTGTCAGTATACTAGTACTGATGAATCGAACAACTATTACTTGAGAAGTTAAAATAGAAAGTGTTTTGTTCGATCAATTTATGTCGTGGGACTTGTCGAAAATATGTCGAATGTAAGCAGAAAAGTAAATTTCAACTTGAATACCAACGATTCATCTTCTTTCGGCATTTAAATAGAACATGAAACATGATTCTTATGTGATGGAAGTGCTCTTTTCAATGCGGAAGAAAAAACACTCGAATTTCAAGATTAGATTTCTTATTTAGTTTTCATATTTCTTCTCTCAGCATTGAAGATAATATGTTATTTTCTTCCTTCACTTAATAAGAAAATAATCAATTTTCTTAAATTATATATACTATATTAAGAGTTTAATGTAAGAAAAGAGTACATGAGATAAAATTCTAATTTGTATAGTAAGTATAGAATCAAAGGTATAAAACGCAAAAATTCATCCTTGCTCTGCTTTCATGGTCAACACTGATAGATTTATTCTGAGCTGTCTCATTCGTGAATATGAAATACAGTTAATTAATTTTATAAAATTAACACACGATCGATGGTAAACATATAAGTAGATCTGTTACAATCGTCCGATCAATATGTTATTTTGAAATTAATTTTTTCAAGAAGGATTACATGATTAAAATTGAAGTTTGTCATTGAATCTGTATAATTTTTTATGAACTTTGTTCATTTGAAAAACTCGAAAATAATTGTTTCTTCATGGATATTTCTTCGACTGGGTCGATCTTCAATGAGTTCCAATTCGATTTAAGTGTTTCTGATAGATCAAGAGAATGTGTTCCATGGATTTGATATGGTTACGTACATGAGACCTTGAGCAATATCAAACTGTGAACAGATCTATGAAGAGTCGGAAATGTGTGCAAAAAAGAATACAGTAGTACGGCTGCTCGAAATCCGATGATAGCCAAGAAATTGGTTATCGAAAGAAAACGAACCAACAGTATAAGTACGTTCCCGAAAATTGATCGTGTTCATGACGATCAATTAGAACTCTCTTGAAAATTTACTAGGGTCAAAGATATCTTCTACACATGAAAAATGTATGTATCGTCAGACTGTTCAAATCTCATATCATCATTTTCTCATGCTTTAGATTTAATGATTTTCTCACTCACGTTAATGACAGACTCTGTAAACTTTGATCGAAATTAAAATATCGAAAGAGAAAAATATGAAAAACTTCAACAGATCAAAGATAAATTGTTGAAAGATTTCCTTTAAAAAAAATGATTGATCTAGATGGTATTGGAGGCGAATTTTGTTTATCAATAGAGAAAAAACTAAGCCTGTTTCGACATTTTTATTTCGACACTTTTACTTCGACATTTTCTCTTTCGACATTTTTGCATTTTGACATTTTTCTTTCGACATTTTTACTTTCAACCAAAGTTGAGATTAGCTTATGATACACTTTACGACAGTGTCTTCCCTAATACATTATCTATATATCTATATATATATCAGATGCTTTCTTAAAATAAACGTGTAGTTAAGTTTACACATGATAACAAGTATAAATTTTAGTATTTATTGATTGATTTTCCTGAATTTCTTACTTATGTAAATCTAATACAAATGGTTGGAAAGAGTAAGATGTTCGCATCTTGTTATTGATAACTATAGAATACAAATGCTAATATACTTTTTCCAAGTGATTTCTTTTTTTAGGAAGGTTATAATTATTTCCCAATGAAACAACGGTGATATATTGTGAAAAGTCAACTAGAATTTGATAAAATAATTCGTACTGCACTCATCATTTATCAGTTCTATATTAAAAGAAACGGTGAATAATGAATTTGATGGTGAATATATGTATATCTAGATAGTTTATGTTGCTGATCAATTTTTAAGGTGCCTATTATGAAATGTTATTTCGTTTTAAGCAATGTTATAGTTTCTGGTAATACGTACTTGTTCTATTTGAAATGATGTATTGGTGTAATTCGAAACTAAATTGAAAATATCCTATGGTTGAGACATAATGCAAAAGATTCAAATCGATCGTCATTATCTTGAATCTTCAACTAAAGTAGCAACGGGGTATATTTCAAGATACTTTCTCTACATTAATTAACGTTTTTCTCATTTAAACGTTAATTAATGTAAACTGTCGATTTCATATTAATACTCGATATACTTCGTCATGTGAAAGAATTCATTGACACGCACGAGAACTAGAAAAATAATAATTCTCTTAACAACATTACTTCTACAACATATATAGGTGTGCAGATAAGTTTAAAAACGCTTACGTAATTGATTTTATTTAAATCTCATAAACGATTCTTTCTTTTCTATTTATCATTGTTATTGACTATTCTTCAACAATCTTCTTCATTGTTTCTTTTGACTAAGCTATATGCATAAGCAAGTATCATCCATTGATGAATTCATCTGTTTATTGTAGTAAAATCATTGACTTACGGAAAACAATTGATAGTGCTTTGGGTTCGACGATACATCTTGAAAACCTACCTAAGAAAGGAACTGAATGAGAATCTTTCTATGAGCTAGCTACTTTATAGATTGAATCGAGCAATCAAGTGAATAGAAATATTATGGAAATACATGCAAGATAAAAGTAAGTTCTATGGGTGTTTCAAAGTGTTTTCCTCTATTCCACGAGCTCTTCATTCTATCTCAGAAATCATTGAACTTGAACGCAACAGAACGAAGCTAAGTGCTGAAATATAAAAGAAAGTCAAGAGATTTAAATTCCGACGGAAGAATATTCCTATTGAACTATCTTCTTTCCTTTTTCTTCTCGCGCCACAGGATAGCACATTATGATGAATATTAATCTCTCACGGAAAAGAGGAAGCCATCTAAGGTGTTTTATATACGGAAGATAAATTCCATGAACACAGGATTGGATAAAAAAGTGAACAGAAGAAAGGTTACAGATAAAATAGACTAAGGGAAACAGCTCATCTCGGCTATGCTGTCAATGACAACGGCAACACCATCGACGAGAATGAAATAAAGAGATGGCTTTCACTTTCCTTTAAATAGGCGCTACATCTATTTTGTTCATCCTATATTGAACATTCTTCTTTTATAACCTATGAAATTCTTTGAATTAAATCTAATTTTTATTTCTCGGAGTGGACCGCATCTTTACTTTTACATTCAATGTAGCATGTTAGTCATGTACTCATACTACTGTAGCATTTAAATTTGTTTAAAATTACAACCGACGAAAATTAATATTGAAAAAGTATTTAATATTATATAGCTCGAATACTACCAAGCACCAGCATCATTTAGACTTGTATTTCTCTTGAAAAAGGAAATTATACGTAATCAATAATAGAAATTGAAAATAGAGATCATAAGATTTAAAACTAAAAGTTCACCCATGAAATAGACATAAATCGGTAGTGTCAATGTTGGCAAAGCAGTGCATGTCCGAGCAAGCAACAAAGGAGAAACTAAGTAATCACTGAATTCTTTCTATTCTCGATACTTATTTCCAGAAAAATTCAAATCTATGATACTGTTCAATTCAATTGCTTGTCTTCAACTCGATCTAGATTGAGTCGGTCAATTAATTCAATGTTATAATTCGCTTTAGAATGATGTTACTTTTAGAAAAATATCCTGTGTTTGCTACTTCTGTAAAGTAGATCAAGTGATCATTCGGCAAGAATAATTTTGGTAGAAAAATAATGTGCTAGTAGTTTTATCTGAAAATTAACTGGCCCTGAATATTTCATCAGTGTTTTCTTCTTAATTTCTAACTTGACCATGATAATGTGTGAAAGCTTTC
>OENT01003158.1:0-14396 GCA_900239685.1 Rotaria macrura | reverse complement strand
TATCTATATTTGTATGATATCAACACATCAACATGATGAATTCTCGAAAAGGAAACAATAGCTAATCTACAAATGAATGTGGACACACAATTTTTGAGATAGTATGTATGTATCAGCATTTCTCTTCAGAGTGAAATTTGCAAGAAAGATATTTCATCGTGTATGAGGGCTACTCTACTTTTCGTTACTTGACTGAGTTTTCGAGCAATTGAAAATACAGGATCCATAGAATTTTAGTGAACTGCACTTGGTCTCGTGGGCTGTTTGCTTTCTGTAATGGTTTTAGAATCATTGAATGTGTAGCATTGCATTTATTTATCAGTCAACGTGTAGACATCTATATGCATAGCATCAAAATATGTATTCTTTTACGAAAAACTAAAATGATTAGCGTACCACAGCTGTCGACAATGATGCGATTCATCGAACTAATTCATGTCTTTATAGAATGTGACTAATTCACATAGGGTGCGTGCTTTTAAAGAGAGTCTGAGTTAGAAACAGAGGGACAGATGAAAACGCCCTGAAAGTGTCGCCATATCGATAAACTATGTCGTACAAGCCGTTCGAAAGTGGTCAATCAACTGTTACTCTTCTGCTTGATTCTAGTATAGTAACTTATGCATGATTACAGTACAAATTTTATTATCATGCCGAATTTCTGTTTAAAACATAATCTCGTTTGTTATGAGTATGTTCAAGATACCTTTACGAATCTGAACAGTTGTTTTCATTTACAAATGAAAATATGAAGATCAACAAAAGTTTTGTTCGAGTTTGGCAATAGTTCATATCTTCATATTGCATGGGTAATCATGAAACTAGCAAGCCGCAGATAGCTTCGTATCTCTATTAGCATAATACCTTCAATTTCGGTTGAAAAACAGTACGTGCATGAGGGCTACTTGTTTTTCAAATATTAATATAAAAGTGTGACATTCGAAAGACATAAGAAGTCCAACAAGGAAACATCGAAAAAATTGAGTTTTGATAATTATTATCATGATTTCATCGTCAGTCTATATCTGAGTCAGTTTTGTGCATTCATTGATTTAGAATCACTACAGATTCTATATAGTTTTTAAAAATACGGTGATTCTGCTATGAAAGACTAACTATGAAAGTAATAGATGTCTATAGTTTGAAAACTAGATTTTCTATATAACATACACAAGAAAAGAATCTTTAGGGTTCCTTATCATTCTGCCGAATTCAATAGTGATTGAATAATGTCGAATAGGATTCGAAAGATTCTTCCCGAGAGCAAGGGTTTCATAAAATGCTATTCTTGTAAGAGTATACTATGATCATATCTAACTTCAATCATAATGATCGAAATTACATAAAAATTTCACGTGTAGAATGGCTTCTTACTTGAAGCACTATGCTGATCTGAACTGATCTTTTCGATTTATTGTATAAAGAATATTCAGTTTTCAAAGTCGTTTGTAAAAAATTCTTGACTCAGAATCACAAGATTTGTTCACTGAGGAACAATGTGACATCATTGAATACAGCATACTTTCACTTATTAGTTTTGCTTGCTTTGAGTAGCAATCAATGCACGGTCGCAACTGCAAGATAACATTTAGTGAATATAAGAAAATGGTTGACTGTAGAAAGGTTGAAAAGAAAAATGTCAAAAAAAATGTATTGCAGTGGAAAATGGTCGAGAATTTTTGTAGAAAGTTGTGACTAGAGAGAGATACTTTATTGTGCGCGTTAATACATGATGATAAAAATGAAACATAAGTCAAGAGTGATAGAATGCTGGGCCTCACAACATATTGCTCTCGTACATTCTTCATAGTCGCACTATGTCAAATGGATGTTGTTTTATTTACTGTTCTTTTTTTGAAAGTTTTCACGACATTAGCCGACTTCAATATTTTCAGTCTCTTCAAGAAGGTTCTGGTAATCAATTATTTTGGTTTATTTACGATCCAATCTCTATGAATTTTAGGAAGATAATCATTAAGTGTACGTTTCCAATCTTTATTTACAGTTGTTGTTTTATTTTATTTGAAAATATATTCATTTGGTATCTTAGCAAAGCTTTCCGATTTGTAAATAAAATAGTTAGTGATTTAGTTTGGATTACTTTTTTTTGAAGATGTGGCATATGGCAGGAATTTAGTCATGTAATTATTCGTTATCCGGTTCGTTTACCTAATCTACATCAAATAATTACTATAATACTATTACTGTAGTCAAAAAATTGTAGACTCAGTGCAATTTTAGAAAAGCAAAGCACAAACTATTCATCGTTAGAGTTATCATTCACTGTATATATTACCATTTCGTTTAACCCCAATATCGTCACATTTTCATGAAAAACATTTATGTTTTAACTTTTTTCTTTTTTCTTTTTCTTTTTCTTTTTCCTTTTCTTTTTCTTTAGTGTTCTCGACATTTCACCTCTTCCGAATTATTCTTTTCAATATTTTTACATTTTTATCTTTCAACTGCGCACCAAAAAATTGATTAAGACAATCAGGAAGAGAAGCAACTGGAGAAAGGTATCGGCTTTTATGTCAGTTAGGTATGATAAAAGATCAATTACACATGGTGTTGCGATTTCGTTTATTATTTTCTGCTTGCGGTTGTGAAGTGAAATGATCCACTAAAATAAAATACAGTAGATGCGAGCATATGTGTACAACTCTGATTCATCATTATTAAATTGAAAATGTGACGTTCTGCCACGGAAAAAAAATTTCAGAAAAACCGCGGTAGGTAACGGTATTCGAAACCACTGTTAAGGGCGGTTTTTGAAAGTACCGGGAGTCAGACCATCTATTCGTATCTTCAAAACCGCTCAAAATCACGTTATTCGAAACCGCGGTATTGAATGGTTTTCAAGAAACGAATAGATGGTCTGACTACCGTCACTTTAAAAAACCGCGGTTCTGAATACCACGGTTTCGAGCGGTTTTGGAGAAATGCATTGATGGTCTGGCTACTGTTATATTGAAAAACCTCTCAAAACCACGGTTTTGAATACCGGTGCTCACCGCGGTTTTTTCAGAAATACTGGAGTAAACCGACTGCGGTATGCCGAGCATAACCTGTAGCCTGAAGGTTTCAGGTATGGTACCCTTCTTGGGGTAGTGGGTTGAACTCTTTCGAGCTCCATTTCCACAATGTACCTTTGTAGAATCAGATGAATATCTGTGTAATAATCGAAAAATTTGGCAGAGAAAGTGGGGCGAGACATCTTCATTGTCCTTACACATTACATTTCACTTCGATATCCACAGCGATTTCTCACAACAACACCGCGGTTCAAATAACCGGTAGCAACCGCTATATTTGAAAACGCGGTTATGATTCAGATACCGCGGTTCAAAAAGCCGGTATTAACCGCTATATTGGAAACCGCGGCTTATAGAGGCTATCGAATCGATACCGAGTTGCACTACTATGAAAACGTGTTTTCGTAAAAACGTTTTTCCGTGGGTATCCAGAGAGCGTTCAAATTCCATTTATATATCGGTGTAATGCACCCGTTTGAGTACTTTTTATGTATGATGTTTAATTTTTCCTCACGATTTCTTCTCATCTTACAGATCGTTCTTAGTCCATTGTCCTCCATTGTTTGTACTTTCTTTCATTATCTTCTTATTATTATTATTACTATTTCACTACCCTTCTAATAACTTCATATTCTCTACTTTCATGCTCTATTGTTTTATTTGTCCTGATTGCGTATATAAGCATATGATTTTTAGGTAAACGATATGAATGTATGATACACTAATGAATAAAATAAAGTGTTATTCCACCAGCAATAATGTTCCTTCTATCATAAATCGTCACAAACAAGGTTTAGAAAATAACAATTATCTCTTTATCAAGCACCTTTTAATGTTATAATATTAGTAAAAGATACTTTGTCTCTATTGCGTGTCTGAAGAAAACCCTAAACACTTATTCAATATCAGAATGCAATCTATACGTTTTTACTGATGAGCATAAGAGCCACAGTAGCTTATGGCCAACCAGTATTATTGAGGTTGATGTCCAGGTCGACGATTACGGAATTTGTATACGACTGTATACGCTCCCCACAGAACCGTAAACGATCGTATTTTTGCATCTTACATGGTCCTGTACTACGGTCGTACATCGCCATGTCGTATACGGTCAAATACGATGGAAAATGGAAACCGTTTACGATATTGTATTCGAGTACCGTAAAAGATCTTTTTTCTCTCCGTATATCGTTGTATTTCCCCGTATACGACACTGAGATATACGATCGTGAACGGTTGTTTACGACCGTGTTTGTTTGATCTAGGATGGTGTGGACGGTAGGAGTTGTGTGCCACGGGAATAATTATTGTGTCAGAACATCGCCATGACCTACATCATCGCTTGAATAAAGAATACAGTTTTAAATATCGGAAAGATTGAAGATTCCTAACTTAATTTGAATATTATGTATAGTTGAATGCATAGATATATCACCATAGTCATGATGTATATTTGTAACAACAGCCTGCTGTATCCCATTTGTCATTTGAACTGATTGATAATTGTTGTACTGTTGAAGACAAAGGAATTGTTCTTCGATTAATATCGAGCCTAAAACTCGCAATAATGCAGTATTATTAATGTACCCAGATCGAACAGAAGGATCCGTAAACGGTCGTATCCGATGAAAATATGGCCCGTTACGGCGTCGTATTATCCCGTTTTAACATGGTCAGTAATACGACCGCATGTTCTACAGAATACGATAGTATTACGCTGTCTTTACGAGAGTTTTACTGGGTATATACGCTGTCCGTGTACGACCGTAATACGGGCCACGTTAAAACACCATAATACGGCTTAAAACGGTCGTTTAACCGTGGAATACGATGTAAAAAAGACCGTTTACGATACTGCTACGGCTGTTTACGGTGGTCCGTTTTGTTCGACCTGGGCACTGCGTTTTGTCTTAACCACATCAGAGCATTGGGTGAATGAACTTACTTGATACTTAAGTTTTCATATACTTCATTTATAGGTACAAGATTCAATGTAGGAACGTAGAAATTTTGGAGAATCTAAAAAGATCAGGATGACAGTTATTACAGACATATTTTATTTTATAGAACATGTTTTAGCAATAAGAAAAAGTCTCACCAAATTATGTCATTTGACAACTCATCACTGTTTGTCCTGCTTTCGAAGTTGAGGTATTGAATTTTCGTTGAATCCCTATGTTTTTGTTTTTTACTTATAATTATTTTTTCGTCAATATCGATGCAAATAAATGAAACTTTAATAGATAAAGCAAAATGGTTCAAATTTTTGTTATCCTTGAAAGAATGTTTTCGTAAAATAGATCAATATTGTTGAATTATCCAAATAGTTAATAACATTAAATAAAAATTATTTAAACTGTATTCGTAAGATTAGGGGTGCAACAAATCTTGAATGGATTTGGGATTTGTCACCAAATCCCTGAGATTTGGACTTGGATTTGGTTTTGGTTTCTGGATTTGGGTTATGGTTAGAACTGAGTTCCTAGCTGTAGATTTCTTCTAAATTTTGATCACAGGATTGTTTATATTACTTTTTTCAGCTTAGATTTGGGATTCGGGATTGGTGATACGTTTGGGATTTGGGGTTTGGAATTGGACTTGGATTTGGATTTGGGTCTTAGATTTGGATTTGGACTTGGGATTTGTTTTCTATNCTTCTGAGACTTTCTATTGCAAATTCTCATCAGATTTCGATAATTTAAGACCAAACCCAAATCCAAATCCAAATCCAAATCTCAGTCGAGAACAAATCCAAATCTATTTGCACCAAATTCCAAGGCCTTGGATTTGTTGCACCCCTACGTAAGATGCCGTAAATATTTAGCAGAATATAGAAATGAAACAACAACGATGCCGATCATTTCAAAAGAAAATCATCATAATTTATTACATCCTCACGAGAAGAAAAACAAGGAAAGTACTGTTTCACATACAGGCGTCATGTTGCTATCAATATGAAAGAATATTTTATCTGTTCTGTTTCTCACTACTACACTGTTTTAGAATAGGGCCATTCACGTATTTAATCATCATATTTTTAGCTAATTTTGACTCGCTCCACTAGAATACTGTGGATCCTTACGCATCCAATCCTAGCTCCAATGTTTGACTTTTCGTTTAACTCGAGTTCTGAATCTGCATCCAGATTTAACTTTGGATGCGATTAGCAGTTAGTTAGCTTCGAAGCTGATTAAAACGATGGATAGATAGAGAATAAGAAACTGCTTTAGATTGGTTTCTTCTTTAGAGTGGTGAATACATGTAGATAAACATCGTGTTCCGTCCCTCTATCATTTACACAAAAAACGTCAGATATTGAGGAAAAATGCTCATATCTTGGTTTCAATGCGTTTGAATCATAATGTATTGGGTTCAGACTTTTTAGCTCTCGTTGAATGTGGGTCCTGCTCCGAAAAAACTTGGCATCACAGGCCTCTATACTTACTCCTTATAGCCATCTATGGACAGTGTTTATCTCTGACTCTGATACAATGCGATTCGCGTCGTCATTATGACTAACCCTTAAAACTGATTAAGTGATAATTTGAATGCTCTCTTTACTTACTAAAACCATATTGGTGATGAATTTGATTTGTGTTTTTTGTTTTTTCTACAATGAATTTGATTTCACTATTTGGAAAAGAATGAACCGAAAGACATAACAGATGAGTTTTTAATGACTGTAAGAAGATTCTATTGCTTCGACAATCATTGCTCAATGTTTTATTTTCATTTTTCTAGATATCTGCAATCAAGATATTTAAAAAAACGAACATGAGCAGTAGAATATTGCAAGTATCAAAATATAACTGCATTCGATAAATGTGAAATTCTAGTTGACATGAATCAAAAACATACACACCGTAAAACAAAGAACTTTACCGAACCCCCAAAAATGTTCGGTAGATGACAAAAAGCTTGCAAATGTGTTGAAAGTTCCAAAAAAAGAATAAAAAAAAATTCACGGAACCTTTAAAGGATCTGACCATGTGCCCGGAATCAGATCCTTTTTTCTTCGAAACCTTTTTAAGTTCGGTACCCAAGCCGAGAAATCCGTGCCGGATCCCGCCGGATGCCCCAAGAACGTGGAAGCAGTATTCCGTCCGGAAAGACTACGGATTTTTCCGGAGGGTTCCCATCGTTTCCTGCCGGAAAGATGAGGGAATCAACAGGTGCACAGGGGAAAAAGTGCCAGCAGCTTTCGGTATCAGGATCCTGCCATTTCCTGTAGAAGGATTTCGTCGTTTCCTGTACCAGCATCCTGTTATTTCCGGCGCGAAGATTCAACGGTTTCCGACACCAAGATCTTGCCATTTCCTGGTCCATAACGGAATTATTGTTTGACATTACATAGGGTGATCCAAAACTAATATCGATCACAAGTTTGCAATTCCTGTCCATCATTACTTTTTCTAGTAACCGAAGTCAGAAATCTACTATAAATGAGCCATAATATTCAAATCATTTTATTCTTTTTATATCATGCAACGAGGCAATTGCGTGTGGGTGTGGTCATCTCTATGGTTGTCCGCCTATCAAGCCTGTCGAGATTGAAAAACACATCGCTACATCCATCAACTACTACAAGCACGCAAACCCACATCCACACACTCTTTCTTGATTTCTCCATTCAATCATACAAATTATTCAACGATGAACGCAAATTAATCTCTGCAACTACGTATCGAATGTAATCAACCGTTTCCACTACGTGAAATAGAAAAGGGTGCAAAAAGAGCATTTTGAGCAAAAAAACTGAGCATGAGCATGATTTTGGTTTTAATTTGGGATGTAACAATACCAATACAGTGTTGTCGTGTTAGTATTTGTGCTTTTCAGTGTTGGGTGGTATTGCTATTGGTAATGCTGTTAGTACTGATAAATGTGCAGCAGCACTTCTAGAATCCTTTGCTATCAAACATCGACGGGCAATTGTGTTCCGTAAGCTAAGAAATGTGCCGAACCTATTACCAATAGAGTTTTTTAAACAATGGCTCACAATAGGTAATTTGACACGGGGAGTCTGAATTTCGCATCTATTTCACTTGAAACACTATTGGTCGGTCAAGAAAGAATAAAAATCGAGTTTTTCAAAAAATGACTCCGAATGGGTAATTTGAGATGGTGAGTCCGAATTTCGCATGATTTTTTCGCGAAATCGATTTTTATGGGTTCGTGACGGACCAATAGGACGTCGAGTAAAATGGAAGCGATAATCAGACTCCTCGTGTCAAATTAGCTATTATGAGATATTGTTTAGTAAACTCCGTTGCTAATAGATTCGGCCCATTCTTTAGATTCGGGAAAAGGGATGGCTGTAGGGTTTTTATTGCTACAGGTTCAGAAGGTATTTTTGGGTTTGGTGGAACTCATGAGAGATTCATTTGGGTACCTCTTTTATGGTTGTGTGGTCGTGAATATTTAATTGAGATGAGGTGATTATGAAGCCGATGGCTATTTTTTTTAGAGCGCTTCGATTCGCCGTGTGTTTCCGGTGGGATCTGCTTTTTGCCAATCGATTTGAATGTGGAAGCTGATTGAATTGTTGGCGGTTTCCGGCAATTTCCGCGACGTATTTCAGCAAGTCCCGTGACGTATTCCGTCAGGATTCCGGCTGAATTCCGGTTATTTCCAGCGCCGGGAAATAGCCGTAATTTTAAGGATTCCAGTATGATGACTTTCCGGCCGGAAAACTGCTTCCAAGTTCCAAGTTTTTTCCTGCAGGTTCCCGCCGGAAAAACACCGGATCCTGCAGGAAGTTTCCGGAAAATGACCGAATTCCGGCCAGAAGCGGAGGCCGGAATTGACGACTCGGGTAAAACAAAAACTAGGTTTTGAAGGCAAATACGAAGCTTGAAAATTTTCGTATTAACCCAGGAGAATCATTCCGACCACTGGATCCGATCGGATCCGACTGGCATCCGATCATGTTTCTGTCGGAGTTTCTCTTATCCGACAAAATCCCATCGGATAATGGTTGCTATCCGACATTCAGATTCTTAGTGTTGGATTTTATCGAATCCTACTATCGGAATCCGATTGGATTTCATCGTATGATAAAACAGGCCTCTACTGTTTGGTTTAAATGCTAATTCGTACTCAAATAAGAAAATAGCTTTCTTCCGTCGGATTCGTTACTGTTTCTACAACCCGGATTCCCATAAGATTTCATCGGATCCGATCGGATCCGGTATGGGATTCATTCACCTGGGAAGTGTAATGGTTTCAGACTGGGTTTTGTATAAAACCATATCATTGAATAGGAAACTTTTCAAGCTTCGTATTTGCCTACAAAACCTATTTTTTGCTTTACCGAACTAAAATAGGTTTCGAAGAAAAAAGGATCTGATTGCTGGCACACGGTCAGGTCCTTTAAAGGTTCCGTGGTTTGTTTTAATTCTTTTTTTGGAACTTTCAACACATTTGCAAGCTTTTTGTCATCTACCGAACCGTTTTGGGGTTCGGTAAAGTTCTTTTCTTTTTAGAGTGCATTTCCTTATCCTGACTGAATTTATCCTTTTCTGCCGGTTTAATGTTTCTCATCCGTCCACGTGAGTCGTTAAAGTGTAAATATTTTTAGACAAAAATGTTTCTTCTCCTTCCTTCATCATTTGATTCTGTACTTACAGAGGAAAATGGGAGGGAGCGAAAAAAAGACATTTGCCCAGAAATGTAGATAATAGAACTAAGCAGAACTCTTTAAAAAAAATGACCATGCGACCAGTGTTTCTAACAAAAAATGTGAAATAAAGAGGTCAGTTGCATATCATTTTTACTAGTAGAGTGCAAAACACTGGTCTGTGTTTTTAAACCAAGTATCAGAAGGTATCCAAGAGGAACATGAAACTGCTTTTTCAAATGAAATAATTGATTTTAACTCTTTGACATCGATGAAGGCTCTCGAAGAGTTACAAACAAGTTCGGTAATCATATGTTGACTGCAGCACTGTAAAAAAGGGCACATTAAAATATCCTTTAAGGGTATATTATATGTGGCATTTTCATAATTCCTTAAAGGGTATATTAATGTGTGCTTTTTGTGTACTCAAATAGTGAGTACACTCGAGAATCGGTCAGTGTGTCCGGCCGGCCGGCCGTCCGTTTACACGATAAATCTTTACAAATACATTCGATTAAGCTGAAAGTTTGTGCACAGAATTGTCTTATCAATATCTCGGTCGAGTTCGAAGATGAGAAGGATCCGTCAAGAAATGGCTGAGTTCTCGAAAAAATTGTCATTATTGACCAAACAATCCTTGAGAGGAGGTACAGGGATTTTTTCAAAAAACAAATTTTTTCTCTGAATTATCCACAACGTATATAAATCGACTCAGTTTTTTACCGCTGATTCTGAATCTGATATTAGTTTTGAACCGAAACGTAGCTTTCTAACAAAACATCGCCTGAGAAAGGTCTGGAAATGCACAAAAACTGCATCCAGAAACCAAATGCCTAGATATGTCTCAGATGACTACTAGTTTTGGAAATTCCCAAAAAGGCTTACCAAGATACTTCTTCCGTGCACACATTCTAGAATGACTGATTTGCCTCATTCACTTTTTGAAGTACACATAACTCTCGGACTTAAGTCCGAGGTTTTCACATTTATTTTACAGTATACTCAACCATATACTCGTACGATGCAGATAAACTAACGAGGTCGCCTATTCTTGGTGCAAAGTTATGTCCATAAGTGGTCAACATTATAGACATGAGTAGCCGGAAGTTAGCCAATATGAATTTTGCCAACTGGACTTTCACCAATGGTGAAAGTTATGTGGACATTTGCCCATACACCCTCAGACATTCTCCAACTGGCAAAAGTCGGATGGACCGCCACCAATGCTGATAAAACTCCTCCACACTCTCAATTATTAGAACAGAGGATATTGATATTTACTTTGAGCTTTCGTCAATTCTCATATGATTCCTCTTATGTTCTGGCCAATTTTTCAACGGCACACCTCAAATTTCCAGACATAGTGGAATGACTCAACGCCTGCTTTTAGTTTAGTTAGTTTTTTGAGTCGACTATCATGAATAGGCATGAGCCGAAACCAAAACTGGTTTTGAAATATTTGTTTTGAAGGTTTTGCTTTCGGATAGGCATATAATATTTTTCGATGCATCTCAAAGAGAGAACTAAAGTCACGAAACCAAAATCTCAAAACCGAAAGTTTTGGACAGGCGAGATGCCTAATCGTGAGTATTGGAGAATTTCAATATGACTTGCACCAATACTGGCGATGGTCCTCGTATTTAGGCCAATATTGATGAAAGTTCACATGGCTTTCACCAATATACCCTCCCCCTGCACATTTACCAATAACAGGCGAAAATCATATTGGCAAACGTCGATCATCCCTCAAACGCATGAGTATTCTAATCTAACAAGTCATTCGTAGATTATATAAAGGACAATTGCTTCATCAATGAGCACCTAGTCCATAGATATGAGCTCTAAGATCAGATAAAATTCAAAGCCTGAGCTAAGCCATATATTTGGGGAGAAATAAATTAGCGATTAAAAACTTTACACTTGATATTTTAAATAACTTGCAATAAAGCTTCATAAAAAGATACTGAAATAAACTTTAGGTCAGGATTCACGTTTTTATTCAAAGGATTCGTTCCAGAAAATTTTCCAACTAAACCGAACAACTTTCCAAGTAGAGATTAATGAGTTATGTTCGATACAATAGTTGGATGTGATTGATATCCATCCAAATATTCTCAATATCCTACAAAATAACTGTAAAAATGCAGAATATTTCCGTAAAAACTGTCATGATTCTCTCGGAAGAAATTTCCAATGAGGTCATTGCACTTACGAATAGATCTCGATGAACTCTATCGAGTTTCTATCGATTTTTATATCTCATGATAAAATAGTAATGCTTCCTTTCCTCGTCAACTGTCCTATTACTGCTGAAATCCAAAGGTTTTCTATGAAAAGATGCCACGACTTGGTCAAAAGAATTCATTCAAACATATGCATGAAACCTTCCCAATGGACTTTGACAAGCTCTGCAACTTTGCGATTCTGCATATATTATAAGATTAAATAATCGTGGAGAAAATCCCTTATCAGTTCTCATCAAGTAATACTTTAAAAGTAAATCCATCACTATTCACCCTTGTTTATCAGCCAAGTGAAATAGAACGCTTCCCATAGAATTCGTGAAGATCCATTGTAAAACTGTTTGCACCAACTATAGTGAGAGTATACATACTAGGTTTAATCATTTATCAATGTGTCAATTTTTCCGATGAACCGTGGATGCATTCGCTCTCGAGGGGTATCCACGAATCTCATATAATTAGCTAAATAAATTTCAGTCCCAGGTGAATGAATCCAATACCGAATCCGATCGGATCCTACGATCCGATGAAATCTTATGGGAATCCGGGTTGTGGAAACAGTAACGGATCCGACGGAAAAAACCTATTTTCTTGTTTGTGTACGAATTAGGATTTAATCCCAATAGTGGAGGCCTGTTTTATCATACGATGAAATCCAATCGGATTCCGATAGTAGGATTCGATAAAATCCAAACACTAGGGATCCGAATCTCGGATCGCAACCAGGAATCCGATGGGATTTCGTCGGATAAGAGAAACTCCGATAGAAACATGATCGGATGCCAGTCGAATCCGATCGGATCCAATGGTCGGAATGATTCTCCTGGGGTGAGATGCATCCACGATATCCTACCTTAAATAAAGCTCGCTCAAATCATCATACAGGGGACAAAGTTTGACTGATCAATTATAGTAGGCGAGAGAAGAACATTGAAGTATGCCTTCCCCGTTGATATCAACTGGAAGGGGGGAAAAATATAGATCGACCACTCACTAGATGCATGCGAGGAGCGAGAAAAATACTCTTTTCACTTTGACTTATCAAAAGGAATCCAGGTGGAATAAAAAGCCCGTAAAAGATCTGAAACAGCTTAAAAGGATGTAAAATGTTAAAAATGACACTGCTTTCTGTCATCACGGAAAACGAAGAGAATAGCGCTAAATGCGATGGCTGTTTTCTAGCAGAAAAAATCCATCCGTAAGACGAGCTGACGGATTACAATTAAATAGGGTGATAATTAATGCCGTTTTATAGCAGTTTCCGACCGTTTCAGATGACTACCCAGGTCGAACAAGCACGGCCGTAAACGACCGTATACGGAGGAATACGGCAAAATACATGGTCCAGTATTACGATCGTATATCTCCGTGTCGTATACGGAGAAATACGACGATATACGGAGAGAAAAACGATCGTTTACGGTCCCTGTATACAATATCCGTAAACGGTTTCGGTTTTCCACCGTATTTCTCCGTATACGATCGTATTTGCCCGTATACAATACGGCGATATACGACCGTAATACTGGACCATGTAAAACGCTAAAATACGACCGTTTACGGTCGTGTAGGGAGCGTATAAGGTCGTTTACAGCCGTATACGAAGTTCGTAATCGTCGACCTGGGTAGAACTATCCTCCCTGGGAAGAAAAGTCATTTAATTTGCTGCTTCGATTAGGACACGAGATATATAACCTATCTGTCTTTTAAATGAAAGGAGCAGAACGTAAATTTATCACTTTCAAATCTATTGGACGAAATTAAAAACAAAAGTCGCAGTACAATATCCTCTAAGAAAAGATTCCTATTACTTTCCTTCAATCGTGCTTAGCAGACAAGTATTCTAAATGGTAGAGTTCCTCTTCCTCTGGAAACGTTGTCCTGTGCTATTTTAACAGATGTTAGCAAAACCTGGAAGATCCTTGGAATAAAAGGGCAATTTTCATATGATCAGGGTACATAGTCGTCAAAATAAGGTATAAATCGATAGAGCTTATATCGAGATCTATTAGAAAATGCAATAGTTTTTGTTTTGAAAGTTCTCTGGAACAAATCCTTTCAAGAAAAACGCGAATCTGGATCTAAGATATCCCATGTGCAATAGGCTACCCTTATGGTAAAAATTGCAGAGTGCAACATAATACAAATGTCTCCGTCTGATACTGAACGTTTTAGGCTTCCCCAGGCTGATGGAATGCATTGGGTTAGATTGTAAAGTTAATTGAGAATTTTCTTCCCACCAAAATTACTGAATGGAATTCATAGCGGAAATACCCAGGAGATTCATTTCAACAACTGGATTCCATCGGATTTTATGATAAATTTCTATAAAATCCACGGAAGCCTGGTTGGTAAACGACATTCGAATCCTTAGGATTGGAATCCAACAATGTCCGTTGTAGGCAGTGTTTCCAATGGAAATCTAAAACAAAATGTACATGTACATTTTACTTGTGTGAGCAACGTGTACGTTGACACTTTGTTTTTGGCATCAAAGTG
>OENT01003157.1:0-14409 GCA_900239685.1 Rotaria macrura | reverse complement strand
GTTTTTCTTCCACACCGGAGAAAAAAGAAACATGGTAAAATCTCATTAGTCAAATCATCAAGGACTTCACAATAATTTTCTCCTACATAAACTGAACAACATGATAGTTCACATGAGCAAAAATACGAAACGTTTCTATGGAATATTCTAGATTTCATTCAAACTTATTCGTAGGACGGTGTGAACTTGATGCTGCTATGATCCTAGAAAAATCTAGAAATATGTAGACTCTTCCAGAATTTTCTGTAATCTCTGATAATGATTCGGCACTTACTGGAATTGTCTACACCTGAAGTGGATGTTTTCGAAAGCTCTCGGACAATGATATTACTGTAAGAAGATAAGGTTGCAGGGGTAAGACTAAAGTTATAATCTATCTAAAAACAATTCGAACCGTCATATTGTCTATTATTGGATCAAGGTTAAAGCACATACATGTGAAACTTTACAGGAAAATGAGCCGTACAGTATGCACGAGATCTCGCTAGTATTTTACTAATACTTAGTTGGGTCTAAAAACTGTTTTGTAAGCAGAGATCCATCGATTCCAATGTTGACAAGTTCGTACTAAAATAATTAAAAAATATCTAATCAATAGAAACATGAATTATTCATCAGAAAGTAATTCGTCACTGAGAGTAAATGATTACGAAGTCATTACATTAGTGTACTTTCAAAAAACGCAATTAATACTTCTCAAGATATTCACTTCGATTGTTACAACTTTTGTTGATATAAATAAAAGTTGCTACAACGTGTTCTGAATACGAATAAAGAATTTCGAACTCAACACTATACATCTGCATTAGTATTTTGAAATTGAAGGTTTATTTGAAGAAAATCTTTGAATTTCTTTGGTTAGTTAAATTTGGCTTTTGCATCTTTCAAGAATTTTTTCTCGTCTATTGCTGAACGACAGAAGATTTCGACAAAATGATGTTCTCTTTCGGCTCTTTGATTTCAGCATATGTAATAAATATGGGAAGCAGATTTTAATCCTGAGTAAGACTATGTACTATTTGTTTATGTAGTAAGCCCGATTATAACAATAGAAAATCGACGAGTATCAATCGACTTGACTTATTGGTTCTACTTAGAAATACAATTAAGTTCCATGGAAGTGGTCTAGTTAACTGACAATAGAGTACTGCACGAGTTCAACTTTTTGAACCAGCACCCGACCCGACCCTAGCAATAATATAAAATGTTTTTTTTTCAACAAATACATTATGTACACATTGTACGTAACTATCGACTTCATCGTTAGTATCTTTAACACTTCCTCAGCATCCTCATTTTATAACTTCATCGGCGTTCTAGGATCCAATTGGACCCTTGTGTAGAAAATTTCAGACAACCAATACTTTTGTTTTATTCAAGTGACTCATTTCTGTATTAGAGGTGTTAACCCTTCCTTGGTGTCATTATTTTATAACTTCCTCGATGTTCTAGGGCCCAACTGGACCTTTGCATGTATTTTCTCATGTTTAGCCATATATAATTTCTCGTATGCATATTATACAGCTACTGCAGACTAGAGATTAGAGAAGAAGATTCATCTGAAACACCAAGTGGTCAATTGTATTACACACAAAACCGTCAAGTGGGTCCACTTGGACCCCACGACAACGCGGAACGGTAAATAAGATTAAAACAATTCTATCATGTAGCAGTTGATTTAGGTTTTTCTAGTATCGGATATTCCCTATTTTGAATAGAGTTTCGAGTATTTTCTTTTGAACTCATTTCTGAACAATAATAACAAGAAAATAAAAAATATGAAAAAGAGATATTTCTTTCTTCGTGCGAAAATATCTCGCAGCGTTTTAATAGACATCTGAGACAGAGTACAAATGGGTACTTGATTTAGGTTGCCAAAGTATATTTTGGTTCTTTGCTCTAGATATGCAAGTATCAGCAAAATAAGTTGATACACTTGGAGAACATTTATCGTATAAGAATTTATTATTCAACAAGAACAGCTCCAGAAGATAATTATTGATTGTCTCAAAATCTAAAAGAACAATAGAAATTTCGATAGCGAGCTCGATTGAACTAAAAAAAAGTATCCTCAGTGTCATCTGCAAATAAAATCCATATAAAAGAGGGAGACGAATGGCAATTTAAATAATGAAGCAAACGGAAATAGAGTATATTTCTATCTTAGACATCACGCTCCAGGTACTTTGTTTTTTCTGCTCATTAAAAAATACAGTACCTTTCAAAAGACTTAATTACTCTGGATACGTTGCTTTTGCTTAAGGCAGCTAACGTTAAAAATGCTGCATCTCGCATGCATTTGTACATTGTTTTGAACATCAGTCAATAGATTCCTACTTCACTGTTCATTCTATCTGACATAGAAAAAGATACAAGCAAGACGGATAGGTGTGTTATGGAAAAAAAAGAACCCGACAAATTTTTGAATCCAACCCGAGCCCGACCCAACTCGACAGGACTTGAACCGGCACCCACCCGCTGGTAGGGTCGGGTCGGATTGCAGTACTCTAGCATAGATAGGTTACCATGAGAAAGGAATTCAAATTTAAGAATGAGTACGTCTTCAATAATATACACTTCGTTCAAAGTCATTTCTAAATTTACATTGTTTTTGATGGAGCGTTGATTCACATCGACTGAAGAAATTCTAATTTGAACATGCACGTTGGTAAACGGTTATTTAAGAAAAAGAGACTATACATGCCACTGTAACGACATGTTCCACTTTAGAAACTTGGAAACAATACTAAACAAAATCATCTAAAGTGTTGGTGAAGAAATTAAAATTTGATATTATTTATCAGCAATACAGATTAACATATTTCTTAATTCGATTTCATATGTACGCGTTTACGTTTTACAGCTCAAATAGCAATTACGAGCGAGTGATCTATGGTGTTATTGTTCGTTTTACACAAGGCTATGAATGCTAAGATAATTTTTCGAAGAAAGTATATTTAAAAATAGCTATAGCACGAGACACCACTTTGTGAGAACATGAAGTCGATGAGTAATTCCTATATCATTTATTTTATTTCACACTTTTTTATGCACTATATCATAAATTTAGTCACTTATAACTATTTTCTATTACCTAATGAAAATTAATTCTTAAAAGTTCTTGTTTTCTTTGATAGAATACCGGTACAAATTACAATAGTTAGAAATGAAGATAAATTTTACACCATGTACTGTTTGCTCACTTCTTTTAATGATTGAGTCAAGATGAATATATCCATCCATAATCATAAAATTCCTGCTTTTAAGAACTTTTTTCTCCCTGTTATACATCAGTTGAAATTTGTAGGTTTTTTTTTAGTGAGTTATGTAATGCGAAAGGGTTCTTTCATATTTGACATAGAGTACGATCGTAATTACTCAATCGTAAAAGAAATCTGAAGTCGTCATTCTTGATTAGTGTTAGAAGAAAAATGAAGTTTAAAAAGATTACAGTGATTGCTATAGATATGAAATAAACATTATACATGAAAATAGAAATGTCGCACGTAATTTTACTATTAATACTAAAAGAATGAATAATATGAAGACAAAGATCGATCCGAATTCAGATAAAATGTGCGGGTGTCTATTGATAAACAAGTAATCAATGTTCATTTCTCATAATCCGTTGTTAATAAGTCTATTCTAGAATCAAATCTCTAATTCATGGTGAAATTTTTCGTAGACTACTATAAAGATAGCCGAATAACAATGAAGAATTATTGTAAAAGATTTTCTCCTTATCATCTTAAAGTGTTCTTGATGCTTTCGAATTTTATGACATGATTATTTTGATTACGAAAGTAGCAACGGGAACAAAAAGCGTTTCGTTTTCGTAATACAAAACCACAAGTATTTGCTTTGTTGATCACTTTCAAATTATCTGTTCATGCTTTCAAACAAGAAATATTTTTCAAATAAATGAAATGCATCAATGAACACAATCAAAACCTAGGTTTTGATAGGTGTCTTTGAATGATGTAAGTATAAGAAAAAAGTAATCCAAATCAACTTCTCTCGCATTAATATGATGATATACAAATCTGATCACGGAAAATATATTTTTGATCCTGGTCTTCAACGGAGATTCGAAGAACTTCAAAATATATCTAAATACTTACGTTATAATATCCATTTCAAAATAAAAGAAGAATGAGAATTTTGCCATTACTTCTGATTGAAATACGATAGAAATCCATGGTTTTTCAACGTCAAATTATGAATGCCATCATACCATCAAGTTCATTAAAAACGCAATACTGTGTAGTGCAAACAATTAACATCTTAATTTTCAGCATCGATCAAAACTAATTTACATCAAATCTATAAATTGTCTAACGAAGGAGAACTTCACTAATTGGTATCCTCCGTTTGAGCTTATATTTTTCTCATTCCTAGATCTTATAATACAGATACGAACTGTAAAAAAAGAATTCATGCCATCAAACTTTCCTTCTCAAGTTCGAGTCACTTCACTCAATATTGAACCTAGTACAGAGTGAAAATTTATCCAATAACAGAGCCAATGGTCTTTTATATATCTTGAAAGTTTAGGATCATATGAATGATTTTTTCTGAACAAATTGAATACGTAAAACATGGTCTATTATCCGAGCTTTCACGAGAAAACAGTGGTTTTGGCAAACGTATTATTTCACAAGAGAAACATTTACTTAAGCTAAACCTCTGAGACTATAATAATGTGATAAGTGTTATACATATTTTATTACGTTTGATGAGCAGATTTTTAATAAAAAATGGGAATTCATTACGAACATTGTGACTAGAAACGTATATGGTGCAAGTTGCCGATGTTCATCTTGTTATGATTGAAAGATATTTATGCTTGTTTTATTTTGAGATGGATTGTAAAGACAGACTTCGTACAATAGAAACATAATAGAGGAGAAGTTTTTAATCTTTTGATTTCCTATTTTAAAAATATGCAAAAAATGATCTGTATCTCATATTTGTGTTATTTCCAATCACCAAATCAACCAGCCAATATGTGAATATTGAATGTTTGATTCCTTCGTAGATCAAGAGACATTTTTGAAGAGTAGAAATTGTACTGAAAATTATTAAACATTTCAAAATATAGAAACAAAAACTGAGTATGCTCGAGACATCAATTATATCTAAAGAAATTTCCGTACCAACATCGTCTTCTGTAGTGCAGATGTATTCGATAAAGTTTGGCATATATCGAATAGTGAATTAATTAATCTATCAGTATTTTGAATGCTATGAAATTAATAGAAGTCACTGATAAGCGAATCAGATTGTTTCGTTAAAATTTATGATCAATGAATCCCAGTCTGCAAGTCTCCTATTCTATGATTTGAATTCATGCAAAAGTGCAAAATGTTTTGCTAACGAAATTAATTCAAACCGTCGTTCTTGTTCTCATGAAATATTAAAAATACGGAAGAATAGCCGGTATAAGAGTAAAATAAGTTCGAGGAGAACTTTAGATATTCGTTTGAAAAATTTCACCAGTATCACTTTACTAAGGGCAGAATGTTTCATATAAAACGTGATTATCGAGATAGTAACTGTTGCATAGGTTCTTTTCAATGACCAGTTAAAACAACACGAATAAAAATCTGGTAAAAAATGGACGATATTCCATGTAGATAATTTCTTATCATGTAGTATAGGCAAGTTAAAATGAAGAGAATCATTTTATTTGGTCGACTGATAATTGTTTTTTTATAAAAACAATGAATTTTAAATTAATTTTTTATTTAATGAAAAGAATAGACGGTACTTATATTTTACGTTACATCATAAGACCATGTGTACAACTTATTTCAGATAAAAAGAAGAAGAAAACGATTCACTTTGACTAAAATGGCAAAAGTAACTGTTGTTAAATTGGGTACACCGAGCAATGATCCGATTACAACGGATTTAGATGGCTGGAAAGTTGTTGAAGGCTCACCAACCATGAAAACTTGGATTCAACATACGTCTGCAGATGGTTCTATGATCTCTGGCACGTGGTCAGCAACACCCGGAAGTTATCACGCTACCTATACTAACTATGAGTTCGTTCATTTGATTGAGGGACGAATTACTATTACTCCGGATGAAGATGGTGAAAGCGTAAACCTTACACCTGGTGATGCATTCGTCGTTGAGCCTGGTTTTAAAGGCATTTGGAAAATTGAAGAACCTGTACTCAAACACTTCGATATTAAATTGAAATAATAATACTTTGTTTCTCATGAAACGAACATTACTTTTCCTCATGGATTTGTAACCGATGGAAACAACACGAGCAAGAAGAAAAGGCTCTGTGTTGTGATTTTTTTCTTCCTCCATCAATACAACATACTAATAGACTTGTACTGCAATTGAAAGTTATCAACAAATGCTCGAGTTATGTACATAGAAGGTTTCTTTCACCCTCTCAAGACAATCGATGTCTATCGCTTGTTGCAGTTTACTTTTAAATTGTAATACCGACGGACTATGTCTCAGTAGTTGTTATTCAATATATAATTTTTTACACATCGTTAGTGTATTATTGTAAGGTATCCTGTACTTTAACTTACCAAGATTGAAAAATAAGTAATCTTAATCTACGTTTTTTCTACGCATACTATTCACTAGAGATACAAGTCAATTTGAATTATAGATATTTCTTAAAACTTCATGTAGAACTACACCAAGGTCAACGATTCTAGCGAAACCTTGTAAAAACATTCAATCAACTCGTGTGCCTTCCTTCGCCTATATGTTCACGAATCGAAAACATGTTTTTTCTTACAAAGATATAAGTTATTTCAATGCGCGATCGTTGTGAGATATGATTAAAACCGGTCGACTGCACCGAGAAACGCATGAAAAACTTCCAAAACGCTACTTTGGCAACACTGCCATCTACCATATTTGAAAAATTGACAACGTACTCCAATAGTATTTGTGTAAAAAGATTCTTATATTGTTAAAAGTAAGATTAGTTAATATCTTAAAATAAAGTTTTCTCTTAATAAATAGATTATGAATAGATGGCGCTTATGAAAAGTTTTCAATGTTATATTCTGCAGCATTTCTTCACTAAGAAACATATTTAAATAGTTACAGTCAATCTGATAGGAAAAGAATATTATTGTAAAAGTTCTTAGATGATAAGTACTTGTGAAAATTGGAAGAGTTTATTTTGGAAGGAGAACATTGTTCGCAGCTCTTTCCTCCAGAAATCTTTTCTATACGTATAATTAATTCGTAATTGATACGAATCCTTAGATCGATTGAACCAGTCACTGTAAATGGCTCTGTCAATGCTCACTGATATCTGATAAGATTTTTAATGAAGGAATGGCAATTTTCATACAGAGAATTTCGAAATTCTTCTGTCAAAACGCATCATTCTCATTTATTAACTTGTCGTAGCCAACATGTTGAGTCATCAAGGTTCCCCGGTTAGAAAAGATCCTACCTCTAATTAAATTCGGTATTGTAATTTTTCGATATTTCATGGCTGTAAACGTCCGTACATTCTAGTCTGTTCAATGGAGCATCACCCGATAAAAATAAAGGTAGATGGTGCTCTAGCTCTTTGAATTCTTCGTTTCGTTTTTGTCAATATATAAAACAAATTTTCTGAAATTTGAGTTGATGGCAATAAATGCTTGTAGTTCCTTAAAATTAAATGAGCTTAAAATCTAGACTTAAAAGTCAATTATATAGTGTTCGAATTTTACTTAATAAGAGTCAATCGGATTTTCAATCATGATAAAAACACACATAACAGTAGTCAAAACGAGGTCGTTTTTACATGATTTTTAGCGATGAATCGATAATTCTGCTGTGTAAGAGAATTGTACCCAAAATGCTTACCTTAAAGATCGAATGTTGCGTTTTTGAGAAAGCACCCTCGTTTTTTGCGAGCCAATACTTTTCATTTCTACTCATCAAATACGAAAACGTAAAGAGAAGCATTAAAAAACTTTACGTCTGTTACTGATATTTAGATGCTAATCAGAAAGAGAGAGACCAGTAATATACATGAGCATAGATTTTTTAATGTTTATGTTGATCTCTGAATGTCAATCATTGAGAAGTGATCGACTGATGCATAGACATGGGTGAATCCTATTTCATTTGTACAATTGTATTCGTAGAACTAAATGACAAATATATTTTGTTCCACAGTTTCAATTGATTTGAAAATTTTAGGGCATACTCCACTTGGTGTTTTACTACACTTCTGCAAGTTTCAGTAGTTTACATCAATCCCATCTATAGTTATGCTTTTTGAAAATTAAAAAGAGAAAAAAATTGGCATTCCCTCTTGGTGAAGTTGTAAAATTTTTCAAATAAGAAAAGTATTTAGAAAAAGCGCCGAGAATCAGATTATGACTTTAGTTTTCTTTCAAAACAATATTTTGAATAAATTTATGAAAAATACCGACATGACAGATGCTATCTCTTTTCTCGTCCTGCCATCTGAAAATATAATTTTCTCTTAAAAGAGGAACATATTGATCGACTTGCTCCAGGTTTATAATGAAGATCGGCAGTCGGAACAACTTCATTGAAAATAATTTCTAGATTGCATAAAAATTTTAAATTGATATGAGTGAATAAATTTTCAAAAAATCACATATATTCTCAATTTATCCTGTCGTATTTTAAATTTTGTGACTTGAATATGTATTAACTAGTTTGATTCTATGAGTGATTGATATAGTCACTGAAATAGTTTACTAATACTTTGTGCTCGAAGGTTTTTTCGTATTCTATTGACATTATCACTATGAAGTAGAAAATGGGTTTGACTTATGATCTTGTTGCGATTCTCTAAAGTGGTACAATACGAGATGAAAAATAGAAATTTAGCCACAAATGTAAGTTATGATCGAACTATATGATTGAAACGGATAATCGGGTCAAAAGAAAAATTTAATTTGATTTGATATCAACTCTAGTTTCTTATATCGAAAGACTTGATTTGACTGAAACGTTGAGCCTAGCATAGAATTAAACTTCCATGTTACAGACCTTTTAGAGTTCGTCAGATAATAGAATTTAACTTGACTTCATTTGGTCTCATCATTAATATATTTTACATATACAAAAATATTTGCTTGTGAAAGATTTTCTCTTACCTTATCTATCAAAAAGAAAACAAAATATTATCCAGCAAAACGCCTTAGTGATTTTCATAGGAAGTTAGTATAAAAAATATTCAATGGTTTCAATCGGAAAAAAATGAAAAATATATAGATACAAGTGTTTTTTGCGTGTTTAGTAAGATTGAGCGATTTTTTCATGTGCTTACATAGATCAAGTACTTCGAAGAATTTTCATTCCCAAAGAAAAAAATTAGCCTGACGTTTCATATCTGTGGAAACTCTCGAATTTATTGGTCTTACTCACTCACATCTGATTAGTTATATTGAACTATCGGAAGTACCCGATGGTGACTGAGATAATGAGATTGGATATGATCTGCGTGTTAGAAAACGAAATTTTCTCGATCTTTTAACGTTGTTAATCTGCAAGGTTGTAACATACGCTTAGATCTTACCGTTTCCGACTTTTAGTAATTAATTTTTTAAGCATTCGTCAAAAATTTTTTCTATTTTATTCTTATTTATGAACCTTTTTAGTGAAACAGTAATGAAATAGAGTTTTTATTGTAAAGCTATTGGATACGCAATATTTTTTGTATTTGCATCTGGTACAAAAAACATATAAATTCTTCCAAGTTCCCACTCTTGAACAGACAACATAAAGTTGACCATGTGAAAAGCAAGGACTTTCTAGATTTATAACAGCGACTTTAAGTGATTTTCCTTGTGCCTTATTAATAGAAATCGCGAAAGCAAGACGAACCGGAAATTGAAGTCTTTTCAATTGAAACAGCATATCAGTTGGGGCTAAGGGTATTCATGGTATGAATATATCTTCACCCTTCGCGCACCCTGTCAAGATAGTTGCTTCAATAATATACGGCATTGAACTTTTCACAGCCAGTCTTTGCCATTGTACAGCCTTGGTGCATCCAGATTCCTCATAAGCATAATTGGAGAACCAGTTTTTAGCAGTAAAGTGTGTGGCGTCATTCCAGGAGGTTCAAGAGAATTGAGAAATTCTATTGGATACTGAAGTGCGCCATCGACATCGACTACAGTATCAATTGACTTGCACGATGTTACAATGCTGCACATCATTGTATACATAACAAATGACAAAGAAATCAAGTCATATTCATTCAAAAATGTGCCACATCTGTTTAAATAGTCATATCATTCAAATACATTCTAATTATCAATACGTCATCGTTGTGGGTCAAGAAAAAGAACAAATGCGTTGTTTTGTGAATCAGACAAAAACTGAACACACCATTGTCGTAAACCAAGAAAAGACTCGCATACATTTTCTTTTCTCCTTTTAACTAAACATCAGAAATCTTCGATTTTCACATTTAGATCAAAACATTATTAATACGAAATGATTAATTTTCGAATCGAAACAGATTCGCTAAATTTCTAGAAAATTGATGAAAATTCCACTGTGGTATGAATTGGACGAAATTTCATCCAGTCACAGTCTCTGCTTCTCTACCAATAGTGCCAACCCTCTTAAAATCTTCCTCTGGGCTCAGGAAAGCATTGTGGAAATTTGATAAATTTTGCTAATACGAAGTCATCTGGGTGAAACTTCATCCAAGTACCCCTCCCCCTACTGGGACGCCAACCTCCTCTTCACCTTTCCCTAGACCCACGGGAGTCCCATGAAACGTTTGGTGACCGTAGTTATTACAAGGACTGTATGCATAGCGAACAAACCGATAAACAAAGATTCTTCTTTATATAGATAGATATATGACGTAAACATTCCAATGACGATATAAAATATTATATAGATGAGGAGGAATGTTATACATGGCATTATACAAAACAAATGACAAAGAAATGAAGTCATATGTAGGGGTGGCACTTTAACTTTACTTTAAAGGTTAAAGTTAAAGTTAAAGTGGTTTACTTTAACTTTATTTTTAAAGTTAAAGTGAATTTTCTTTTTCGTATTTATCACTACCCAGACTGGTTGATTAATACTCACTAGACCCTCTGCAACCAATAAGACGCCAAAAAAATGAAAAATAAAACAATTTAAAACGACTTTAAGTAACTTTAAGCGTTGATCTTAAAGTTTAAAGTGGTTTAAAGTCGGGTGAAACTAGTTTATTTTTTCATTCTGTTACGTCTCATAGGCTGCAGCGACCCTAGCGAGCATCAATCTATAATTCTGGATAGTGATAAGTATAAAAAAGAAAATTCACTTTAACTTTAACCTTTAAAGTTAAAGTAAAAACACTTTAACTTTAACACTTTACTTAAAGTTTTTAAAGTTAAAGTGCCACCCCTAGTCATATGTATTCAAGAATGTAATACAGCTGATTATTGAGTAAAATTGTATAAATAGTAGTATATACAGACATCTCTAATACGTCATATTTCTGAGTCATGAAAAAGAACAAAGACGTCATCTTTGTACTTAAGAAAAAGTTCATACGTCATTATTGTAAATAAAATAAAACACAAACACATTTCTTTATGTATATAGATCAGCGCTCAGACGGCCTTTGGCCGCCTTCCCTATCGACTATTTTACTTTTTTCGAATGCTGCAATCCGATTGGTCAGTTTCCTAGGTTGTCTGTAGCAAGCACAGGATTGGCATGGATAGATGGAACATGTGAAGTGTTGTGTATGACCGCTCAGACGGCCTTCGGCTGCCTTTGCTATCAACTATTTTAATTTTTTGGAATACTGCAACCCTATTGGTCGGTTTCATAGATCGCCTGTAGCATGCGTAGAATTCGTTTTTTTTCTGAAAAAAATACATGTCGACCCTCCCCTGGGTGTAAAGACCATTTCTGGAAAGTTTCATAGCATTTGATCGTACGGTCTTCAAATGCATAGCGAACAGACAAACAAACATTCTTCTTTATATATATAGATTGCGTTGATTGTTTTGCACGAAATTTCGATTATTTTTTATATGCGATGCTTTTTGCGTCTGGTAAAATATTCAGGCTGCTCATGTAGTCTATGGCTAATTTCTTGGCAAATTATATGTGAAATGTTCAGTCATGTAAAAACTTGAATATCTCGATCATTAGTAGGCTAGTGATCAAATACTAATAGACCATTCGATTCGTCATCAATTGGCCAATCTAATGGTATACATCTCAGAATAAAGTTTGCTTCCATAGTCAAATAAGTATCACAAAATGTATGCTATTTCCAAAATGAAGAAGTTCTCACCTATATTTTCAGATTTAACATAAGCCGTAGGACATAATTTTAGCCCACTTTTTGTTTTCCTAATAGCTTGTCTTTCTTAGTAGCTAGATCCTCAGTTTTTACTAAAGCGTAACCAACAGTGAGTACAATATTCTTTGAAATATTCGTGGAATTGTGACTAAGTTTCACAAAGTTAGACAGAAGACACTGCTTTTCCAGAATGCCATAATCTTCATTGCCAGTACTTATTCACGTTTTCTAACCAAGAGATTTGCTACAGAAATCTTCTAATACACGCGTTCCGATAGAGAATTTCACAGACTATCTTCTGATTATAAAAATGTTAACTTTTTAATTGATCCGGCGAGCTAATCATGGGCGATTCGTGGAAATCCATTAGATATCACCCCGAACTAATCATCCCACACGAAATATTAAGGAGTCCAGGTGGTTCTTAGTGACCTACGATTCGTTGAAAATCCGGTGTAACGCTATTTATCTTTATTAATGGGGATTTTCGGATATCTTGGATTTTCGTGTTCCGGTGAGAAAATCGTCTAGAATTCGTGGGAATCCGTTAGATCTTGTCGAAATACGGTTGCTCCGAAAGTTTGAACCTGATCGGATGGATTTCGGCCGAGTTCTACGAACTTCTACTTCAAGGATACCGTTTTCTTAAAAGTCAGTCACTTCTCCGCTAGGAATGTTTTTTATTTGATGGGAAATCGTGACGTTACTGAAGAGTCATCGGTTTGAATTTGTGTATGAGAATTGGGGTCATTGAGGACATTTTTTTTCGTTTTACCACTTATAGATCTTTTTCTCTCCCTCTCTTTCCCTGTCTCCCCCTTCTCTCCCCCTTCCTCTTTTACTCTCCCCTCTTACCTCCCTTCTCTCCTTTCTCCCCCTCTCTTACTCTGTTTTAACTTTTTTCAATTTGTTCAGAATATTACATGGTTTAATGGGGAAAACTTATCGGTCACACCCATTTTATTGCTCTTTTTATGAATTCCTTCTTTGTGTTCTTCTTCTTTAATTGTTCGATTCCAAATTGAATTTTTGAACTCGATGATTTCCGTTATCGACGACATACAGATTACCGTGTCGATCGAATGACAAACCGACGGGCATATTCAGTTGGTTCGATTGTCCTCCTTCACCGTTTCCACCTACAATGACACTTCCCTGTGTGGCTCCTTTGGGCCAATGCATGATTCGAGCATTCCCATAATCAGCCACATAGACAGTGCCCAATTGATCAACAACGACTCCTTTAGGATATGACAACTGATTCAGACCATTTCCTTGTCCTTGACCACCAGCCACGAGAATGCCTTGTTTTGCACCTTCCATCCATTTCATCACACGATGATTTCCCCATTCAGACACGTACACTGAATGATCTTGATCGACGAATACGTATTCTGGGTAAGAGAGTTGATCGAGACGATCTCCACGTCCATTACTACCTGCAACCACTGTTCCTTGAGATTCTCCTCTTCGATATCGTCTCACTTCATGTTTTCCACCGTCAGTGACATAGAGAGATCCATTCTCGTCCATTGTCAAACCCATACAATCGATGTTGGAGATGATCGTTTCTCCACTTGTCCCATTTCGTCGAGGCCATCGAACCACTCTTTTATTCGAATAATCGCAGATGATGAGACTGTCAGTGTCTTTGTCGACAATCACATCCAATGGGTTAGACAACTGATGAGTTCCACCTCCTTGTCCATTTCCACCGGCAACCACTTGACCACTCGCCTCACCCAATTTCCATTTCATAATTCGATGATTGGACCACTCAGCGACATAGATAGTTTGATCATCATCAACATACAAACCGTGTGGGTTTGAGAGTTGATTGATTGCATTTCCTTCTCCATATCCTCCAGCCACAGTGATGGCATTTTGTTGCCAACGAGCATTCGGGGAGATTTGGATTGATGGGGCTCGGAGTGGTGTGAAGACTAGAAGATAGACATGAAAGAGAGAGATTTAGATGGTGGGAGGGTTTGATGAGATATTGGGAGGTATTTCTATGGGGGTTCTGGGAGATGACTTCCGATGTATGGGGAGTTTTTGGACCAGGCGGGTTTCGCACATTGGGGATTTCGTGCACGACGAACTAGGTGAATGGG